>OX155980.1:8827043-8851309 GCA_944548615.1 Micropterix aruncella
ATACATCCTTTGATATGGATAAATATATAAACTACAAACGATAGATATATAAACAACAAATGAAAAATAGTCATGAAAATAATTATAAATATAATAGTTCACTTTCTGTAAAATCAGTCATGTTTTTTATTCTTTTTAATATATTTACTTGTCTTCTATTCTTTTTTTGGGTGGACTGTACATTTCAAGCGCTACCACTGTTGCAGATTTCCGCCTGCAGCTTCCCCCCACTCAATTAGTTTGGAAGCTCGCTGTAGTTTACCCTATGTCGTCTGTCGCACCAAAGCAATCAAGAGGATATGAAACTTGTGTCACATAAAAAATACCATCCTAAGCCGTTAACCTGTTCAGTTTTCGGCGCCCCGAAGATATACAATATAATTAAAACATCCTTACGCCCAAACGATCAATCATAATTGAGTCAATAAAATAATATGTTTCCGTGAGAACAAAATTTCTGATTGTATCTGTATTGTTATTATTTGTGGCGAAATGTGAAAAAAAACGGCGAAATGTCAAAAAATTCGAAAAATACGCTGACGATTTGACGTACTTCGATACCGTTACTGTAAACAGGATTAGCAAAAACTTATTAGGACGAATGATTATTAGGTACCTGTATATTTATCGCTTGCCAATTATGACCCTTTCAATTAGCGACATTCAAACACCATACAATCACATGCTAGTTGCATTTTGTCACTCGGATTAAACGTCTCATTCAGCCCAAGTCAACATATATTTACGAAGGACCTTTCATGGAGGGTATATACCAAGGTATGTGCTTTATAACACTATTTTAATTATGGCGATACATGCTTTGCCTTCACCTCTACGTGTCCTCAAAATGTCATCTCGATCTTATGTCAAAATATTATATTATATAATTTTGAAAGACCTTTAAAAAATCTCTAAAAATACCCCCTTGTTTAATCTTTTCTTGTTGCTACATTAATGAACTTTATTTTTAATAAAATTTTTCTCCGTCTGCCTGTGACTTACTTTTTACGATTTTTTTTCCAGCCGTAGGCAACGCGCTCAAAAATGCCGACCTCTTTCAAATTCAAATTCAAATTATTTATTGAGGTCAAATTATGAGTACATTCAATATACAAAAGTCTTAACCTAACTAGGCTGCCGCCTGTTCCAAGGTAGACAATTTATTTTACTTATCCTAAGAAATCTATAATATTATATTTATATAAATAAACAAAATCATACTTAATGTAACAGAAATATCTTAATTACCTAATAAAAATTCGTAAGAAAATGTCATGAAAATTGTCAATATTATTTTATTTTAAAACATGATAAAAATTAATATATATTTATATATGTATTAAATAATATGTATTAATATTATACAAAATAAATTCACAAAAATTAAAATAAAATTACGTTTAGAAATCATCAATTTATATTACTACATATACTATTATGTTTTTATTATAAAGATTATAGAGATTCAATTATTTAATAATGTTTTCAATATCTGCATATGTACAATTTCAGAGGTAGGCACTCAAACTATTTTTAAATTTATATGATATTTTAATGTCTTTAATGTTAGGTGGTAGGCAATTATAAAATTTGGGGGCAAGATAAGAGAAACTGGATTGGCCAAAAGCGGATCTCCTGAGTGGATCTCTTAATAATATATTTAAAAAACGAGAAAAACTAAATAAAATAAATCGTTTACGAAACATATGCTCACTCCTGAATATCTCTGACTGATCCGACCAACAATGAGGCAAAGTAGCAACTCTATGTAATCTGTTTTGTCTAAAATTTTATAAAAAAACGATTATGTATATATGCCGCATGGAAATTGGACTAGGGATAAAATCATTATTTCTATTATTTCGAATCTTGCTAGAAACCATTCATTATTAATTAGCGATAAATGGACTATTTCAAAACAATTAGAATGTTTACTTTTACTGCTATACTAATAGGTTCTAGCGCCCAGGAGAGTTAGATAATTACACTGAATATTTGTAGCAACACAATTATTTTCGAATTGTCACTCAAGGTAACAAGTTTTTTTGTGATAGCCTGTGCAGTATTCCACGTATATTTATTAGGGCTGTTATTGTTGATGGCATGTACAATTAATTTACACTAGCTGCGCCCAGCGGTTTCACCCGCGTGGTGATAGAAAATTGTGATAATGATGATAGAAAACCATATATATTTATAAATTATAGCCCATGTCTTATTCTGATGTGTAAGCTATATTATTGTAAAGTTTCATCAAAATCTATTCAGTAGTTTTTGCGTGAAAGAGTAACAAACATCCATACATACATACAAACTTTCGCGTTTATAATATTAGTAGGATAGTAGGATAGCATTTAAATTTCGAATGTCAATTTCTTAGATTTTTTTCCTACTTACTTGACAGTTATCGTTATATTTTAGATAATTCACGCTATATCTTTATAAATTATAGCCTATGTGTTATTCTGATGTGTAAGCTATATTATTGTAAAGTTTCATCAAAATGCATTCAGTAGTTTTTGCGTGAAAGAGTAACAAACATCCATACATACATACAAACTTTCGCGTTTATAATATTAGTAGGATAATATGTGTATTATTAAAGTCTGGTTCTGCGGATGTAAATGCAATTTAGATTAAGTATGTATGAAAATTTTAAATGAATGAAAATTCCTGTTTAAACACCTTTTAAGAAAAAAAAAACAAAAACGTATTTTTTAATATTCTACGATCGCAAACTTTCTGTAAAATTTAAATACATATAGATTAGCTGCAAGTATTTGCAAGTTTGCAGCTGCAAGTTTTTGCAAGTTTGCAACTGCAAGTTTTTGCAAGTTGCTGCATACAAATTATCGACTTGTACGATGGGTGGCTTTTATGCAATAATGGCTCGAAGGAAAACGCCGTGTTGGAACATTTTAAAGCTTAGCTGGTGTTGTAAGATTTCAATAAAGAAGCAAGAGCTAATTTGAAAGAACTTTCGCGTGTATTTTGTATGAAAATTAAGAAAAAAGTGAAGTAAAAGTTTTCGATGTCGCGCTTTCTATCTACATAAAAACAAAGAACTAACCAGGAGACGGTAGACTGCAAGGCTGTAGCAGGACCGAGTAACGGACGGTCTAAGAAGTAGTTCCAGGAAATCTCCTTTAAATCGAAGAAAAGTTACGCGCATTATCTGCTGGTGACTCGGGAATTGAATTTTGTCTACATTATCGTCTGAAAAATCACATAAGATTGATTCAAAATCTTTAATGGTACAGCAAGCAAAAGCTTTGTTATTAGATTTATCTGTAACGTCCGTAGCCGCGTTGAAACACTGGTTCCCGCCTGATCTTTGAAGTTAAGCAGTGTCGGGCCTGGTCAGTACTTGATGTTATAAAAGCCGGCCGCCTGTAAGATAATTGTCGTTTGACATTAAGGTGGACTGTTACCGTAGAGATTTAGATCTTTCCAAAATATTATACCTATATTGCGATATGTTGTGAATGCATTACACAATGACTCTTTTTCTAGCCTGTACTTACTAAGAAGAAAAAAGTCATTATATACCGCATACTATTATTGAAAATGATATAATGATGGAGGTAAATCTGCAGGAATTATTCAATAATACTCTGCATAGTAATGTAAAATTAGTAAATAAAGGAGAAATTAGGTCTTTACCATAAATTCTTAAATAGGTATTCGACAGAAGTTCTGGTCACAGTATTTAAAAGAAAAAGTTTACCGAATCAAAGACTAACATAGACAATTTTTTTTGATAGCCTTGGCACCTCTTAAACTTGTTGATAGGGTTTGTGGAGGGACTTTGGACTAATTTTCCGCACTTTCACTTTCTTCTTATAATCAATATGCCTATTTTTTTATTTTTTTTATTTGTTGTGTGGGGCTTTTCTAAGATCTTTATGAGCCTTGTAACACTGCGACCATTGCTGATTTATTGTGTTCGCCTCCTACTATAGTTCTGCGATAAGCCTCGTGTCATTTAAGAACCGCAACAGGCTTTTGGCGCCAGATTGTTTTACCTCCTCAGGTTGGAGGTAATGACCACCCAAGTGGATGTATCTTTTACGCATCAGCGGGCCTTACTTGCACATGAGGTGCAGAGGAGTTTCTTCTGCCCCTTGGCAGAACCTGCACATTTTTGTGTCTCTGAGGTTGAGGTTGTACATGTGTTTGTTGAGGCCACAATACCCCGTGAGCGCCCTCACCAGTATGCGTAGATTGTTCCTATTTAGCGATAAGGCCTCACGGGCCGTCTTAGGGTCGCCGGCCTTAATTAGCGCTTTGGATTGATTCAACCCTGTCGTGTTGTTCCAGTGGTTGACGGATTGTTCTAAACATATTTGTTTGAGAATTATGTTTGCAATGCTTTTTGGTACACCACAGCAAGAGTCAGGGCCGTATAACGTTCAATATGCCATATCAATTTCAAATGATGGTAATACTCCTAGGATATTTTTTAGTAACCCCAATTCGGCTCCGGAAATAGGTGGAATTAAAAAAGAAGTAATTAAACAATCTTAGTTAATTTTATGAATATTAGTAATCGGAATCGGATTAATGAATATCGGAATCGGATTAAATCTAATCAATTATTTGGTCGTAAGTTTATTCCAATATTGTCTGAAATATTAACCAATACGGATTTAGTGTTTTCACAAATTATATTTACGTGACAAATTGAATAATATTGACTTTTGTAGGTTAGACATAAAAACACATAAAAATAATAAGACATAAGACATATTTTTTTTTCTTTCTAGTAAATACTGTTTCATGATTTCAGTAGCGTTATTTTATTCAATTTGTTAATATTTTTTTGAAAAAGTCTGCGGAAATGTTGGAGTTATGATTTTTGTCCCATCTCCTCGTACATTCGAAGCACTGTGCGTCGCCTTTGGGCTAAAGTGAAAAATGACAGTGTCATGAACGGCTTTTAAGGAACCCAGCATTAACTGAAGAAAGTGACAAAGTATTATTTGGGAATGGATATTGCAAATTGCTTTAATAATATTTATTATTATGCATAGGCCACATTCCTTTTCCTGTTGATGATACGCTTCATTTTCTTAATTCACAAAGCCGACTAATTATGATATAACTGAATGGACTCCAACAAGAATTCTCTCTTCAGAGTCAATATTCAATAATCCATTATTTATCAAAAATTTCAAATACGGTTGGATATATCATTATAATAAATATTTAAAACACAAATAAACACAATTTTAAAATAATCTCAATGGAAGGTTATTTTGTGTCAGCGAATCGTAATTCCATGAAAGTGAAAAAAATACTGTAATTCGATAGATTCATGCTAGCTAGCTGCTTCACAAAAGACCATCATATAAGGGGTGGATCTGCTATTTTTGTAAAATCGGTTGTATTATTTAAAAATTGTGAAGATATTTGCAAACTTTCCCTTGAGATGATAATCGAAATTAGCTGTATATATCTTTCGGAGCTATCTGCATATGTTCTTTGCTTAGTCCGGAGTCAGATTTTCACACATTCCTAACTACCCTAGAGACAGTACTTGACCAGTTAGCCAGGGATTCTTCCAAAATAATACTGTGTGCCGATTTTAACGTCAATTGTTCGGAAAAATCCAATAATTGTGATACTTTAATGGATCTTTGTTTATCTTATTATTTAATCAGAACTATAGACTTTCCTACGCGAACGACAGCTAGCAGCAGTAAATGCGTAGATAATATCTTTACTAACTCTGATAATTTTTCCGTTCAGACAGTCAGCTGCGGACTATCATATCATGGCGGACAAATGGTTGCCATTAAGTATAGCAAGTAGCCAAGAAACTGGCACAGAATGTTAGCAGAAGAAAAGTAACGGCAAAAACATTAATATTTTCCAGACAGCCTTGAGAGAAAATGATTTTATCGCTTCCACGAATGATCCTGATCATCTGTATGGTGAGATCTTTAGATGGTACCTCGCTGCATTGGATAGCTCAATTCCCGTGAGGCAATCAACTCAGAAACTTTCAAAAACTTTTAATGACTGGGCAATACCGGAAATCAAGATATCCAAACAGCGGATGCTGTATCTGAAAGAAATACAGAAAAATAGTAAGGATACCATAGTTCTCGAATACATCAAAAAATACAAAAAAGTAGTATGGTTTGCTAAGCAGAAATACTTAAAATATACTATAGATAATTCCAATAATAAAATCAAGGCTGCCTGGAATATCACTAAAAAAATATGTACACGGAACCCAACATGTAATAATCGCGTACGCCTACGCCTCAACGTCAATGGCAGTAGTATAGATGATGCGACAACGGTTGAAGAACTTTTTAATGACTATTTCAGCTCTATACCCTTAAATACCAGCTGCCAGAGTAAGGGAAATCTCTCAGCTTTAGGCCTGCTTGAGGGCTATCGTAAAAAAAACAAATTGATTGTTATTTCCCCCCACCAATTCTTCCAAAATATTTAAAATAGCTAAATCATTTAAAATGAAAATTCAACAGACCTATGGAATATATCCACCAAAATCCTAAAGAGTTATGTAACCATAATCTCGCACAATCTATATTTTATATGTAATCGATGCATGGAACCTGATTTCTTTCACACCGAAATGAAGATGGCCAAAGTGGTGCCGATATTTAAAAAAGGTTGTCCTGAAAACAGAGATAATTATCGGCCCTTATCTCTTTTACCAGTTTTCAGCTTTTTTTTTGAAAAATTACTACTTATCCGACTTGTTAATTTCTTTGCTGAAAACCAAATCCCCACAAAAAAGAGCGGTACGCAGTTTATATAGAGTCTCACCAAGAAGTTCTTGTAAGCCGCTATTTATAAAATCAGCAATCATGACTCTATTTTCTTCTTACATCTACCAAAATATTATGTACGCTTGTAGACACCTAGCAGTAGTTCCGGTGAATAGTGATTTTCAACGTCACGACGTTGAGTCAACGAAAGAGATGTAAGTTTAGTTGGGCCCATTTTACAACTAGTAACGCTCACCCTTCATCCAATTATCTCAAAAATTAAGCAACAATCCTTCTTTATACGTAAACTCACTCCATTTCCTATTATTTCAAGGGAAATAACAAGACAAGACGAGCTACTTGACAGATGGAAGAATTAAAAATTTCGAATTTCGTTTTTTTATTTTCTAAAGGTGCGATATAAAGAAGCTGCGATCAATAACATTCAGCTGAAAACTTAAATCTAAAAGCGTGACATGCCCTCACATTAATGAAAGTAAGCAGTCAGCTCTTTCCTATTAGTTGGAAAGTTTACCTTTAACCTAAATGGATTATTTAACAAGGTTGGCTGTAAGAAATCAAGGTTGGCTGTAAGAAATCGTGAAACGATAAGCCCGCCGTTTGTACTAAGTTAAAATAGAATTTAAGTCTTCTTTACCCATGTATTTTTTTTTTGTTAGTACAATAAAGGTATTTTTCATTTCATTTCATTTCATTTCATTATTTACAATGAAGCAAACATAAAATATTAAAAAATTAAATATTTGATAGTTTTGTGTATATATTCTTTTTAGAATTGATCATATAGATGATTATAAAGTAAATAATTATAAAAGCCACTTACATTGTGACGAAGGATTCCCTTGATCGGATTCGGGAATGCTTTAGGTGTAAACGAGAATGATGAATGTCTCTCACTTGCGGAAAGAGAAGTAGGTTTAGTTGGGCCCATTTTACAACTAGTAACGCTCGCCCTTTATCCAATTATCTCAAAAATTAAGCAACAATCCTTCTGTATACGTAAACTCACTTTCCTATTATTTCAAGGGAAATAAAAAGACAAGACGAGCTACTTGACAGATGGAAGAATTTAAAATTTCGAATTTCGTTTTTTTATTTTCTAAAGGTGCGATATAAAGAAGTTGCGATCAATAATATTTAGCTGAAAACTTAAAACTAAAATTGTGACATGCCCTCACATCAATGAAAGGAAGCAGTCATCTCTTTCCTATTAGTTGGAAAGTTTTTCCTTTAACCTAAATGGATTATTTACAATGAAGCAAACATATTTACATTGAAGCAAACATCAAAAATCGCGTCAAAAATTCTTGTAATTCAACAAAATACGATTGAAGCATGGCTATTCTGTATAAAACCGTTAAAACAAAATGAAAAATAAAACCGTAATAACATAATCAATCCAATATTTTTCTCAGTGTGGCATCATAAGCCGATGAGAAAGGTAGGTTTGAAGATTATTTAAAAGGGATATTAATTCAGGGATTTCTTTGAATTTAGTTCTCTTTGAGACGTCTATCTATTGTGTTAAACATCCATAATAAATACGGAAGCTAACGGGTCAGTGAGCAAGCCGCAGAAAAGGGCGGTTTTTTTTGAAGTTAAGATGTTTAGGTGTTTTTTTTTCTTGCCCTATGAAGATGTACACCGGATACTTGCTCCATTATGAGTATCATGTATGAGTATCCATATCATAGCGATACTTATGAAAGTATATTTTTATTTGTTTCTTAATGAGACGTTTTAATAGGGATTTGTGACGTAGGAAACAACAATAGGCGCACGGACAACTATACAGGGGGTGGTTACTCTCCCCGCTGCATTGCCTCCAGGTTTTTCAGCAACAGACTCTCGGCAGCAGCTGCTACAGTAAGACGCGAGACCTTCGGTAGAGAGTCACGAGAACTTTTACAAACATTTAGTACTCTTAAAAAACTCGTTTTGAAATTGTGGTATTGAATTTTAAGCCCAATTTAATGTAAGTAGTACTGTGAGCAGCCTATTAATATTTTTGAACTTTCTACAGTTAAGTAGATTTTTGCGAATCAGTGACCATTCACTAAGGTATGAGCCTTTAATTTTATCTAGGAAATCCTTGCTGAAATTGAATCAAAAAATATAATTTCCGAGAAAACTCATTAGATTTCTGAGATTCTGAGAATTATATCATTGTAACTGCAGCCAACCATCAGTTGCTAAGTAAGAAAGATAACTTTTATTATCATAGTCGTTAAAATAACGAGGTTGATTGTATATAAGATATTAAATGGAAAGGGGAAAAAGCGTACTTTTCGGTCTCATTCCGTATTAACCTGCTGAGATTAGCAGCCTTTAACGCAACAAGTATCTCTTTCGTCATATACTTGTATACAAAGGTTATTTTAAAATATAATTGGATATATATTAAATATATTTGGATATATATTAAATATATTTGGATATATATTAAAAATATATTTGGATAAATTGACAAAAATACGAAATTATATCATTCTAAAATTTTTCATTTCTATTAAGCAATTGATATTTTAAAAAGTGACAATCAATTTGCATTTTTATTAATTCTGATTATTCTAATGTTAATTTTGTTTTATTTATTATTTGGATTAGATTTAGTTTTATTTTATTTTATTTTTATTTTAAAAATATTTGAATTTTCTATTTTTAATTTAATTTTTTGTAGACTATTTTAATAATTAGTTATTTGATTGTGTTATTTGAAATATATGCATTGTTAATAAATAGTAATCATAATGCACAAAGAAAATTGCTCAAGTCTGCTTTAGAACAGGCTCAGGCCTAGTTAGGCGACTTTCGGTCATAACCATGTCTCAGTCACAATAATAATCAGTTTTCTGCTATTGCCTCATTTACATACAGTGTGACATGGTAAAATGTACTAGTTAAATTTTGTATTACCTACTCTAAATAAATAAAAAAAAATTACGTTGGCCAGAGTGCTGGAAAATTCCACCTTATCATCTCTTTTGACATATTTTTTCTTTCAGTGTGTCATAATTTGATAAAACTTCTTTTTTTAAGACCTGGCTTAGTCAAAAAATATATTTAAATAGTTATCCTTACCTGGAAGAAATCTTTATCTATAGAGAAAAACAATTAAAGCAGATAGAGGAAAACAATTAAAAATGTTGTCTCAAACTAAAAATAAAACACTAAAAAAGAAATAATCTAAAATATAGTTTATTCATAAAAAATGCGAATTTGAATTGCGAAAACAGAGGAAATATGCTCGGTATAAGCTGCCAGCCCTCTTCTCGAAAAATTCGGAACCCTATGATATTTTTGAAGTCAGTCATGGTTGTGAATAGTGACACGGTATCGAATAGAAAGTATCGATACTGTACTCATGAGTAGTATCGAAAAAAAGTATCATAGTCTTAAAAGTATCGATACCTCAAAGTATCGGTACTTTTCTTAGGAACTTTTCGTGTTTGGTTTTATTATTGTGGATTTGTGGACACGGACTATATAAATGAGCACACACATTGGTAAAGCAAATGGTAGGTCTTTATAACAATAAAATAAATTAAAAAATATATAAATGGACAAAGCAAAGTTTATTAATTATTTATTTAAAGGTTATTAAATTTCACACTCTTCTTCTGTGCAGTTTATCTAACTGTTTTGGCGCTAATCGATTTTGTGTTTTTGTTATTGTACTGCCTGCCTTTAAAATTAATCGTGCGGGGAAACCGATGTTGCTGGTATCGGTATGAAAAATGTAAAAAACCGAAATACCACATCAAAAAGACGCTAGAAAAGTAGCTAGGTTTTTGTGTCGCTAAATGGAAATAAAAAGTCGCTGTTAGTACCAAAATGTCGCTTAATCTAACGACAAAGTCGCTAAATTGGAAACACTAGTGAGAGTTACAACTAGAAAGAGTAGTAACAGTGAATGAACCACAACGCAAAGACGATAGCATAATGAACTTTATTTTTAACCAATAAAGTTGAAATACCTGTGAACCATAGTGAATGAATGAAGCAAAACATCTTTTTATTTTTTAACCGACACAGCCTCACCCGAATGTCTCAGTTAATTGCTAACAAGAATGGAAAAACCCATCAGAGAAAATTTTTGAATGAACATTCAACACACCCCTACCCCGGCTCACCCCCCATTCACAGGAACTTTCAGTATGTTCATAAGGATACGGTAAGGAATAGCTGTATCGATTTTCAAAACTACATGAATTATTTGGGTCTAATTTTATCCGGCTATTGTGCATACATATGTATAATTTAAGGTTTTTCGAATATAATAGCTAACAATACGAAGAACCGTCACACCATTTTGTTGGCTAACCATACTTTCAGCCATTTTGCAAATAAATAATTATCACTAATTAATATATTAGTGATATTTCGGTTTACCATAATAATCAGTTGAAAATCAAAATGACAGTTTAAAATAATCCTCTTGGGGGCGTCAGTGTTCTTCATGTACGGTAAATATATTCAATCGAATTTAGGGCACGGTAGAATAATAGATAACATACAAAATGGTATAATATATATATTTACATTGTTATTTTTAAATGCAATAAATTTTAATCGAAAATTAGCAACTCATTATCGCTTGTTTCCCACATGTATAACTTATGTTGTATTTTTAAATACTAAAAGCTATACACAGCGGTATTTTTATTAGCGGCATCCTTGAAGTATGTGAATCGGCACAAGCGAATAAAACCACAAACTATATTTGCGAAATTTTACCTATTACTAGATGGCGCAACGCGCTCAACTTATTTTATACTATTTTTAAATACATATTTTTTTTAATTAATAAAAAAATAGTAAGTAAATAGGAGAATTTTGTTTTTTTTTATTATCAAAATTTGTTTTTTTTGCTCGTAATGATTCACCCACTTTAAGGATGCCGCTAATTCAAAATTCAATTTATAATATTTAACTGAAATATCTAGTCATGATAATAACATTTAGCACTCCTCCCTATTTTATATTAATTTTTCTTTTTATTTTTAGCTTTGAAGCAACTAGTTTTTAACTAGCTTATAGACAAGGTCCAACGCCGAAGCAAGGTACATAGCAACACCGAAGACAAGGTAGCAACACCGAAGGTCGAAATGAATATTTACAACTGGTTGATGGCGATGGTCTTCCCTCTATTTGTGGAGTCTGCGAATCTAAGTAAGTCATCTTTAAATATTCTATGAAACTTAACGTTTACCCGTGTAACCGTCTTTATTTTTGTGTGTCCTCATCTATATATATATAAAACAAAGTCGGGTTTGTTCGAACACTTATAACTGGAGAACGGCTGGACCGATTTTCATGGTTTTTGATTTGTAGTATTTGTCTCCGTCCCGAATAGCAGAATAACTAATAAAAACGAAAGTTGACGAAAATTCAAAATAAAAGAAAAAACATTTTCCCATACAAAATGTAAATACGTGTTTTTCTCATTGTCAGTTGTACGTGGCATGTTCACGTGTAAATCATCCGATTTATTTCTTCTTGCGCCTGATAAAAAAAAACAAGAAATGTCGTATATAACAATGTGCTTCAATGAAGAGAATTAAACCGAGTGCATCCCATGCTGCACAATATTTAATTATTTAATGCAATCATGTGTTGCTGACACGTGATTAATATACTTAGTTTTTGTACTTTTATGTTTCTTTTTGTGTTATTATCTTAATAAAGTAGTGAACTTAATATTTTTTTTGTATTCATTGTATTACTTTCATTAAATCATAAATTAAGTTCAGCTAATCTGTAACACGGCATTCATTGACTGTTAGGCGGTACGAAGTTCGCCGGATCAGCTAGTTTTTAATAAAATTGAGACACTCAAATCAAATGCCATCAAAATGTCGGTCTGTCTGGCTAGTACGGAAAGCGTTCTTTGATGCATGGAAATGTCCGTCGCCGGTAATCGGTCGACGAGCGAGGAAGTGCATAGTGCGAGTCTGTAATGAGAGTCTAAACATTTTATCAAATTTTACCAAAAGCTTGACAATACCCTTAATTATATAATCAGGGATTATATAGGATATTAGATGCTCAACGCCATAGTACGTTTTGGCAAATAGGATTTTAAGCCCACCACAGATATCTACGCACTGCTACCTTTCAAACGTGTCTTTAGCTTTGTTCAATAGGAGCACGCGCATGCTAAGCAAGGCTGCGTGGCTATATGATGTGAGAGGCACGCGCGTGGGTTACCGCGGATGCGCCGGTCGATCCAAGCTGTAGACACGCTTCGAAGCCACGACAGCCATTTCTCCTCACTGCTCACCTGAACACCCAAGTTACCAGTCCCGAAGATGCTAAAAAATACGATACGATTAAAGCACAAGTTCCGTTTATTGCCTTGTTGATATTTTAAATAAAAAAGAAAGAAGGCACTAGCAACGGCCGATGAAACAAATGAGCATGTTGAATTAAAAAGACAAGGGTTGGATGGAAATCGTCTCATTCACGAGCAAGCTGCGTTGATGAGCATTTTTATTAGTACATATGTGTGAAAATTCCAAAGTACTTACAGCGCCGAGTCCAAAGAGAATTTTTGAATCTGAAAAAAACTGAAGAGAAACCTTGATTTATGACACGAGCCAATACGGTTATCGATCCGTAAGCCACTCACCATATACTCATTCGTCTTCTACAAATCAACACTCCGACGAAACTGATATGTCTTCGCTGAGTCCCCTCAGACAACACTATAGAAGTTCCTCGTCTAAGCCCATTAAATGGTCTTGTGATTTATTTTCTCATCTAATTATGACGAATAATAGTTCTTGTAATTAACAAAAAACCATAATTGACTAATTATTCAATTACGTTACCTTAAAGGGATTGCCCATATCTGACGAGAATCTATAGGTTCCCGAAATGTTGTGATCTGTTTTTTAATTTTCTCTTTAATAAGCTCGTTTGCTTCATAACATTGTCTTTGTTAGTAAAAATAAATTTTGATAATGTTCATTGCTTAATGTAGGGGTTTTAAAGAATTGAATTCACCTTGAATACCTCGATACTGTATATGGTTCTTAATCCAAAATCTAAGCTGTTTATTCTACAATGATCTTTATCTTCGGATTCATCATCTGATAAACTATCTAGCAAAAATATTGACAGTTTGCACTTAAACACGTGTGCTCTTTAATGCAGTCGAGAAGTACTATTTCTTCGACGTCGGTGTGGCATAGGTGAGCTAGAACTGTGTGGCCACATACCGCTACATCGAGGCACGTAGCTCTCGTGTCAATCGTGGGCGTGTATCGTCGTGCACAGCGATCTGTGGCGGGCTTTACTACGAAACGCAACGCGTAGATGGCAATCATAAATAAAAAAAATCAATTAATCTTCTCTTATATTCAATATGGCGGCAGTCGTGGTATGGTAGTTTTACGGCGCACCATAGAAGGCGCTCTAAGCCCGCATATTTTTTTCCTATCTCGAAATAAAATAATAATATGCGAATTTTTAAATCGTAGCTCTTATTATTTTAATGCAATACGATTTCGTTTTTTTATTTAATTCTGCACATGTTCAGATATACTAATATTATGGCATTCTATCTCTCCATATAATTTCTGTGATGTAATCAGCATAAAATAATTGCGATAGATGACACTAATATATGGATGTTATTACTGTTCCCATTGGTTAATTTTTTGGGTTTTTTATAATCTATCAGTCCTTTATAAAAAACGATTATTATTAATGTTTGCAATTGAGCAATATATGGCCAAATAAAGTGCAAATATTTATTAGAAATAGATAATTGAATAAAATGCTATTATTATCGCCGGACAATGCTATCAGCGCCGCCTGCAGGTTGCCGGCGCAGAAGGGTTGCTAAAATATACTATGACGTTTTTAATTTAATACCATATATGTATACCTCACGGATTAAAGAGTGGTATGGTACAACCTTTTCGAATATAGTCGCTTATCAGTGGACAGTGAGGCATTTCTAGAAAGTCCTAGCCAAGCCGAAAGGATATTAAAGTGTAGACTTTAATCATGCACGATCCTGAATTTCCGGCATTAAAGTGCGTCATCAGGCTCTCTAATCCCTAGATATGGTCCTGTGTGATTTTTGCCTAAGGGGCCATCCACATATTACGTATTTATCGAGGGGGGAGGGGGGTTTGAGCTGAGGCTCACGCTTGATTACGTGAGGTGGGGGGGGGGGGTAGGGGTTGCCCATCCTGATTACGTAATCAATTTGGCCACCGCATGGCAATGTTTGTTGGTCTAAACCTGCACGGAAATAGCGCAATGCCGCGCCGAAAATACCTCTTCGTGCGATGTGCTTGATAGTTCACGCGCTCGTCTGCGATTAAGTGGCCCGGGCCTGTTCCTGCGCGCGCTGGCAAGCCGGTGGCTGGTCTGCGTGGCGGAAGCATGGCACGGCAGACGCGCCTGGACTACGCGCAACTCTGGACTAGCGTGCCGCTGCATGTTCCAGCTCGATTTTCGAGAGATTAACGTGGTTGTGTGGCGCATCAACAATGGAGGATTTATACATGTAGATAATATATGAAGTCAGTACAACCGTCTTTACAGGCACCATTGCCTAAAGATTGGGATCTATATCCAAAAAAATAGACTTTCTTCTAAGTGTTTTAGATTAAAAGAACATTAGATGTGCATTTTTAAATGCATTCTCAATTTTTTTAAATCTCTTTAATATCGTCTTTACAGCCACTGCGGTATAAAGATTGGGATCCGTAAAATAAACCAAAGGGTTTGAGATTTTGTAACTACCTGCTTTGAATTAATAAAGTACATTTTGAAAATCATTAATGTTTTTTTTTCACTTACTGTCTTCAAACACTTTACAAACACCGGATTCACGGTTCTTCACATTTTACGCAAATTTGGTTGATTACGTGATCTTGGGGGAGGGAGGGGGTTAAGCCGCCGATTATGTCTGTTGACATGGAGGTGGGGGGGGGGGCTTAATATGTGAACTGCCATTAATCTGTAAAGTAAAAATTCCGTACCATGGTTCTTTATTAAACAACACCGCTAGATTTAGGCAGTTAGAAAAGGTCTGTGCTGCGGCCCCTTATTCTATTATTCATTGATATGATTATTTGCAGAGCCGGAAATCCGAGGTGGAGTGCGAAGCATTGAAGGTGCAGTTGGCGAACCAGCAGTTTTGACCTGCACTGCCGCCAACTTGGGTGACTACAAGGTAAAATATCAATGCTACTTGAGTTTGTAATTACCGATACTACCGCAATGTCATTACCGATTATACCACAACGTATAATCGGTAATGCAACGCAATTTTCGCTCTGCTGCGTTATTTATCGAGAAGGAATAATAATAATCCTTTTGGCATTTAATAACGATTATTGTTGTTCTTAGTTTTTATTGTTAAATATCACATAAGGCAGGTTTTAATTATCTTACGATAATCTCTTACAGTTTGTTATAAATTATAAATTATAATACATAAGTCTATTATAAGACAGTCTATTATAAAATATAAGTCTATTATAAATTTTGCTGTGTATGTGTGTGTCATATTGTATGTGTAGATGTGTATGTGTATACTGTCAAATAAATACTGGGAATTGATCATTTAAAAAAGCCAGGTACAAGCTATGCAAAAAAAAACGAGTTTTAGCGCAATCAGCTAACGATTTTGTTTACTGTTGCTTAGGTTAAGGGATCGTAGGTCCACTCTGCGATTTTCTTCGAAAAGAAGACGAGTGAGACAATTGAGCGAAGCAATCAATAAAAACAACAATGAAGACGAATATTGTGTTTCTCCGGAAAACAGGGAGAGATCAGGTCGTTATAAGGGAAACTTTGAAGTGCCGAAACGTCTAACGTCTTTTGGACAACGTCATTACAGCTTTCTTGCTCCAAGAATGGTTAATATCATGAGTAAAGAGAACATATTGGAAATTAGCAGCAAACAACAAAAATATCACCTTACATCATGGTTAATAAACCTTGGTAGGAGAGAGACCGAGAAAACATTCATCACAATTTTAAAATAAATAAATATATTTATTTTCTATTTATTTTATACAGGTATTTTTATTAATTCTTATATATTATTAGTTATTATTATAAATGATTATTTATTATTGCTATTATATATTATTATTATTATTATTTAGTATTACTTGTCTATAGTTCTAATATTATTTTGGTGTAGTGAGAATTTCATTTTAACTTGATTTGATTAAAAAAAAAATATATTTTTGGTTTGGAATTTAACTTGATTTGATTCAATTTTTTATTTTTAGTATGTATTTTTTAATCATTTGTATTGGTGTTCTCCTTAGAACAGGCTCTGCCTAGTTAGGAGCAACACAATCAATGTTAAGTGCTAACGGTGTAATTTTTTTTGTGGAGCAATAAATAAATAAATAAATAAAATAAATCGTCAGCCTGCTATGCTCTATTACGCATCAGAAATTGTTTGGAGAGAACTGAAGTAATATCGGCCTATTACGCGCTAGTTGAGTCACACCTGCGCTATGGTATTCTTTTATGGGGTAATGCAGCACACATCAACAGTGTATTCACTCTCCAGAAAAGAGCCATACGTGCGATAGTAGGTATTGGTCCACGGCAGTCATGTCGTGAACACTTCCAAAAACTAGGGATATTGACCGTATATGCAATTTTTGCTCAAGAAGCTCTTTGCGAATTCTATTGCAATAAGAGCTCGGCCATATCCCACGAGGAAGTACATCGGCATGACACCAGGAATAAAACCCTGTATCTCCAACCGTTCGTAGCACGTACTGCCAAGTTCCAGGCGACTAGTCGATACTTAGGCCTCAAACTTTTCAATAAATTGCCCGAAAGATTAAAAGAAATTAAAAACATCGATATTTTCAAGAGATCCATCCGAGTCTATCTGCTTAAAATCAACATGTATGCCCATAACGACTTCTTAAAATATTTTGAAAATACATAGCATCGTATCTACCCATTTAATCTAATACATATTATTTACCGTTAATTGTTTTGTTGTAAACTGTTATCATATAGTCTATGTTTTTGTAAATTGGTAAGTTTAAAACTATATATTGTATATCATCTCTTGTCTAAATTGAGTAACTAATTTAAGATTAATTACTGTCATTCCTACACAATTGTATGGTTGTATTGGAAATAAATACCTTTTACCTTTACCTTTAAAAAAATTATCTATAACAAGGATGAATAAACAAGGGTCTATAAGTTTGACATAAGACAAAAACAAGTCAGGGAATGGCGATTCGATAGCGATTTAAGTCTGAAAAAGCAGGTCAAAATCGTTCGAATATCAATCATGTGATTATTTTTTATGACTATCGAAGTGTTGTCCACCTTTAAGGGCAACTTGGGTTGTCGACTACAGCGGGCGAGCCCGTCACCTCAGGAAGTTTTAACGATTAGTCGTTCTATCTCCCTGGAGTGAGCGTAGAAGACTTGAGGATGAAACAGTCCACCGTCTAGCTACGCCACAAGCCCGTAAGCGGCCAACGCCTTAACCGCGAGATAGCCAGGAATGTTACCCGGCTATGTTGCGTCAATTATTTTATTTTATGTTTCTTATGTTGTCCTTATAAAACATATTATTTTATTTACGTGTACATATATCATGAATCTTTGATGTATTTGGTTTATTTTCTGCTTTTTATTAAAAAAATATATAGATAAATAAATCGCTTTATTTTTTACTACGAACTTGATAAACACATTTTTTTCTCTACCCAGCTGTGGCCTTATAGTTATAAGGTTTTATAAACTGTATAGATAGACCTAGAACGAGTTTATTCTTGTTAGCAACTCTGGCAGGTTTATCAGGTACATATTCGTGCATCATTATGTTAGGTTAAAATCAGATAATAAATCGTAAATTACTTACACTGGCGGAGGGTGGGTAAGAGGGGGGGGGGGGGAGGGGGGGGGGAGGGGGGGGGGGAGTAAGTTTCCTATTCTTATTTAGTGCTGTTATAACTTTTAAACAAAGCGATGAAAACGACAAAATATTTTAAATTATATATTTATTTATGCTTTTTTTTTCATGGTGTTCCCCCAAAATGGTGTATTGTTCCACGTTGTAATCTCCCAAATTCAAAATGTATGAAACAAAACAAAAATGTATTATTTTTTAATATTTTTTTCTTTTTTTCAATTAGAAAGATAATTTTGGCCCACGTTGAATTAAATTAATTAAATTGAACTTTTGAAATTGTTTCAGATGTATTGGAAACATCATTATCTGAGATTTCCGAAGACAGCAACTCCACGAATTACCATGCACCATGTAGATAACACTTTGTTGTTAATCGTAACAACGTTGCAATGGGAAGACAAGGGGTGCTACGTGTGCGTTATAGACACGCATCCAAAAACGGAAAGCACGGGATGCATTCGCGTTTACGGTAAGTAATTAGATCTTTCATAGCGTTGCATGTTATCGCATATTATCGATAATATCGAATATTATCGATAATATTGCATACTATCGCACCTTTATTATTGTCGTTAATTTTGCGTCCTCTTAGCCCTCTTTATTAGAAAAACTGAAAACAGCGAAAAACGTTTTGTTTGCCAACAATAAAGTGGTATGGCTTGCCAAAACTAATTAATGGCAAAATTATTTCCTAATAACTTTCCTTTGAATGTGTGTACTTAAAAATATATTTTTTTTATAAATTTGTACGTTTTTGGGTGCGTAATTTTTGTGGGTAATTTTCGCAACTTCTTTTTGATTATGTTGAGTAAAGTGCCCTTGCTGAAACCAAGTAGTAAAACGTCTTTGCTTATATATTTGATATGTTTAGGTACAACTGTTGAGATTATGTATTATTACTAATTAATGATATTATAAAATAAATGAATAGAAACTTATCTGGTCTGTTAAGACCGTAGCAACTTCACGCCTTTTTTCTTCTCTTCTTTCAAGATTTGCTATTATTGTTTCCTATTATTGTTTCCATTTTCTTTCTTGCCAAATTTCTCGGTGATTGCAAAATTTAAAAATTGAATGAATCTTAGCAGATTTACTAATTACATGAATTCATACAATTACAAACTTGTAGCAAGTCAAATAAATGTAATTCAGGCTAACCCGGAGCATAGGCGACCTATAGTTGGTTTTATTTATTTCATTTCTCCTAAAGAAAAGGTATATTATCATATCATCGACACAATCAGGAGAACCGGTCTTAAGAAGTCAGATGCCAAACCCCGCCCAATAGTCGTCACGTTTAACTCTCTTGGGTTCCGTAACAACGTCATCAAAGCCGCAAGAGAATACAATAAAAAATGCATAGCTCACAGCAATAAATTGTGTACCGCGGATATTGGTATGTCTGGTAACCCTCATCCCATATTTGTATGTGAGGATCTGACCCCAAAGAACAGGTACCTACTATCCAAAGCGAAGTCAGTAGCCAAGGAATTTAATATTAAATACGTATGGGTTAATTCGGGGCAGGTATTTATGAGGAAAGGCGACGGCCACAAGTCATTTATTGTTAATAGCGAATCCGTTTTCTCGACGGTATTATCAGCTGATGGTAATATTGACAATAATACTCAAATTAAAAACAAAAATACCGCCTCTTTTTTAGCTTCAAAGTAATAATTGTATTTGATATCCTGGATATTCTATCGATAATGCTGCAAAAGACAATTATTTTTCAACGATTTCGACATGATTTCGTAAGCGCCATGAATTATGGTTATCATGAACTACATACTTGCCATAATAGCATTTTATTCGAAGTTTTCATGTTTATTATTTTTATTATTTATTTATTGAACTCAAGACTATTAAATTATAATTTTATTATTATATATATAGATACCGATATTGATTTAATATTACGTAATTTTAATACTCATCATTTCTATCTTATTCATTACATAAATTGTCACATTGATATTGTTTCGCAAACTAGAAGTATCCTGCAACCTTACAAAAGAAATTTCACTACGGTAGAACCTTTTTTCGAAAATTATGGACATAATAGACTCAATTATTTCTGATTCTTTCCATACCTACAACGGAAGCAACCCGAAAGTTTGTCGAGCCATCTTGGGTGGTCCTGGATTTCTAAAAATAATATGCATTAATATTAGAAGCATAACGAAAAACTTCGATAACTTCTTAGTTACCCTCCAAGACCTAAATTGTAATTTTGATATTATCATCATGACCGAAGCATGGTTAAAAAAATCACCACTTGTAAAACCTATCCCGGGATACGTATCATCCACAAGTAAGGTAAATTACCTGCAGAATGATGGTATTGTGATATACTTTAAGGAAACGTTAGGTCAGACATCCGTAAAAGAAATAACAATCCCAGGAGCTAACTGCCTCCAATTCGATATAAACAACACAACTAGTATCATCGCACTTTATAGAAGCCCGTCTACATCTAACATCTCGCTCTTCCTTGAACATCTTGACCAGATTCTACAAGACAACTCTTCTAAACAAAATCTAATCTTAGGAGGCGATGTAAACATCTCCATCGCAGGTAATAAACACAGGCAAGCAGATGATTATCTGGATTTAATGTTACTACATGGACTGCGCTCTCAAATAAACGAACCTACAAGGGTAATTGCTAATATGAGTTCCTGTATTGATCACTTCATGTGTCGAACTAATAAAGATATATCCTCGGTTATTTATCAAAGTGCTGTAACTGACCACTATCCCATATGCATAAAATTACACGGTAAAACTCCGTACAATAAAACTAACAATTTACAAAGTAAAAAGAAAATAATAAACCTACCTGATATATGTCGAAATATTAGCGAAATAGATTGGAATCTCTTATATGATGCGACTGAAATAAACAACGCTGTGGATTATTTTACACTAACGCTAACACATATTATAGAAAAGAATACATCCTACAAATATGTTAGGATACCTCACAGATCGCAAAAAATTAAACCATGGATTTCAGACGGTCTTCTACGATGCTTGCACAATAGGGACAAGCTGCACTCGGCAACTAAACGCAATCCAGAAAATTTAATTCTCAAGGAAAAATATGCCAAATATAGAAATATGTGCAATAAAATCATTAAATCAACTAAAGAAAGATTTTATAAAAATAAACTAGAGGCAGTTAAAGGCGACTGTAAAAAAACTTGGGCTGTAATCAAAGAGGCAACGTCCATGGATTCTGGTAAGCAGGCACCAATTAAGGAAATTAAGGCCGGAGGCGAAACTTTTTCTAGAGATAATCCAATGCTAATGGCAAATTTCATAAATAGTCACTTTTCTAAGGTAGGATTAGAACTTGCCAAAAATAAACTTAACAACAAGGGAATTTCAGACCACGGTAAAAAAACGAAGTTAGCCTCCACTAAGTTAGATTCTATCGGAGTTAGCTTCGAACTGACGCAAACGACTGAAGAAGAAGTAAAAACAATAATAACTTCACTAAAAAATTCGTCATCCTCGGGCATGGACGGAATTAGTGTTTCTATATATAAAAGTGCTATTGATTATATAATCGGGCCCATTTGTCACCTAGTCAATATTAGCTACCAACAAGGGATATTTCCAGAGTGCCTGAAATGTGCAAAAGTAATTCAAATTTACAAAGGCGGTGATCATTCGAACATTCAAAACTACCGACCGATCTCCTTGCTTAACACACTGTCCAAAATTTTTGAAAAAGTAACAAAGAAAAGGCTAATAGAATATTTAAATTCGAACGATTTTTTCTCTAAAAACCAATTTGGGTTCCTTAAGGACCTAGGTACATCAGATGCTTTGGCCGAGCTAACAAAAACTGTGTCATCTTGTATAGACAGAGGTGAAAAATGTTTAGCTGTCTTTTTAGATCTAGCAAAGGCGTTCGACACTGTCCCACATGACGGTCTAATACAGCGACTACAGGATATAGGAGCGGAAAAACAAGACATTAGCCTGGTTCAGAAGTTACATTACTGACAGAAAACAATATGTGTGCATTGAAAATGTTAATAGCAATCTGAGAAACTTAAATTATGGCGTACCACAAGGCAGTGTTCTGGGACCGATCCTGTTTCTAGTTTATATTAATAGTCTATGCGATCTAGTGACAAATAAAACTATCACATATGCTGACGACACAGTAATTATTTTTCAAGGCAGTAATTGGCATGAAGTATTTCAAATGGCAAATCACGAGATGGAATTGGTAAAAGATTGGTTTAGATGAGGCTTTGCTCACAGCTTAATATCGGCAAGACCAAATTTGTTGCATTTAGTGCTACAAAAGCTTGGACAAGCACAAGAAAATCTTCATCTGGTTATACATGACTGTGACAATAAGCTGACCTGCCGATGTTTGTGAACGTAGAAAGGGTAAACTCTATTAAATATCTTGGAATCATAATCGACAACAACCTACGGTGGTCTGGGCATATTGATTATTTATCCACAAAAATTAGACAACTTGGCTACGTGTTTAGGGATCTCCGCAACATATTAGACCGACGTACTATTAAATTGACATATTATGCGCTATGTGAGTCCATTTTTATACTACGGCATTATTGGTTGGGGAGGATGTGCGAAAACGGTTCTTCAACCACTTCTTGTCGCGCAAAAAGGTTTGATCAAAATAATATTAAGAAAACCGTTCACGTATGCATCAGATCTCACATTAAGGAAATGCATGTTTTAGAAGTGCGCATGTTATATGTGAAAATGATTTTAGGTCGGATCGTTCTTAAGGAAAAAATTAAATCCCAGCAAACTAAACACACAAGACGTGCCACTAGTGACTACGTTGCAGTTCCCGAAGAAGTACATCATTTGGCCAAAGAAATTTCACTTATCTAGGTCCTAGGATATATAACATCCTACCTGCAGGTATAAAGATTAGCCCGAGCATTCCAATTTTTAAGAAACAACTGGTGTCGTGGATGCTTGGCCAGGAAGGTACAGAATACACCAAGAACTCTCAACTATCTAGCTTTGTTTGGCTGCACTTTGTGACTATTTCTATTATTTTAATTTTTCTTGTGACTATTTAATTTTTTTTAGAAACTTTACTATTAATGGTATTTATAATTTTATTGTGACTTTTTTGATTTTTCGTACAAATATTACAAATTTTATTTATAATTTAAATTATGGACTATGATAGTTTTATTATTAACTGAAGGATATGTGTATATAATTATATATTTACATATTTTATTTTTATGCATATTTACATATATTTAATTCAATGTTTTTTTTCATTTTCGCTTTTTTTCTTTTTGTTTAAACTACTTTTTTTTTCTTTTGATTATGTTTTCTTTTAAAACTAGTATTTGTTTAATATGTCTGCCATAGAACAAGTGTTCATACTTTGTTGGGCGACATGGGACCGATCTTCACTATAAGCGTGACACAACTTGCTGTGGGTTTTAGTGCAAGTGTAGATATTAAATATAATTTGTTTACGCTTGTCGCTTATTATGTGCATTGCTTTTAAATAAATAAATAAAATAAATAAATAAATAAATATT
>OX155980.1:8851509-8875481 GCA_944548615.1 Micropterix aruncella
CGACTTTCGACAGGTGCAATGTAAGTTTAAAGGTCCTTTTGCAGTCGACTAACGATCACTATTCATCCATATATCTCATAAATAGGGCTTATCCTTATGCAACACAAAATGCCTTCATATATACTGTTTTCATATATACTTCATATATAACAATATTATACTGTTTTCTACAATGTTTCTTTACAATTTTTTAATATTATACAATTTTATATAGGTTTACCCTATTTTGATAACATTATACAATCTTTTTTATAAACTTCTCTGCCAGAAATAAAGATTTAAGTTTCTTCTTTCATTTCATTGAGCATATGGAGTTTTTTTATTTATTTTTAATTCGATTTAATGGCTCGTTGATAACAAACTCAGCCAATTGTATCATATTTTAAATGTTAGTAGCATTCGAAATTTGAATTATTTCGTAATGTCACTTTCATTTATAAAACGGCCTTGCCGAAATGATCAATAGTTTAATTTTTAATTTTTCGCTTAATTCGTCTCATTTGAAGGCATTTTGTGTTGCATAAGGATAAGCCCTATTTATGAGATATATGGATGAATAGTGATCGTTAGTCGACTGCAAAAGGACCTTTAAACTTACATTGCACCTGTCGAAAGTCGTGCACATCCGTAAGTATATCTCATTCAAACATAAGCATTTCCCAATACAACCTGGGATTTCCTTCGCTACTTTTTAAGTAGCTTTTACCAATTTTATTTTAAATAAAAACATGATCCTATAAACGGTTTTCTTTACAAACCTTATCAAATATAACAATATTATACTGTTTTCTACAATGTTTCTTTACAATTTTTTAATATTATACAATTTTATATAGGTTTACCCTATTTTGATAACATTATACAATCTTTTTTATAAACTTCTCTGCCAGAAATAAAGATTTAAGTTTCTTCTTTCATTTCATTGAGCATATGGAGTTTTTTTATTTATTTTTAATTCGATTTAATGGCTCGTTGATAACAAACTCAGCCAATTGTATCATATTTTAAATGTTAGTAGCATTCGAAATTTGAATTATTTCGTAATGTCACTTTCATTTATAAAACGGCCTTGCCGAAATGATCAATAGTTTAATTTTTAATTTTTTCGCTTAATTCGTCTCATTTGAAGGCATTTTGTGTTGCATAAGGATAAGCCCTATTTATGAGATATATGGATGAATAGTGATCGTTAGTCGACTGCAAAAGGACCTTTAAACTTACATTGCACCTGTCGAAAGTCGTGCACATCCGTAAGTATATCTCATTCAAACATAAGCATTTCCCAATACAACCTGGGATTTCCTTCGCTACTTTTTAAGTAGCTTTTACCAATTTTATTTTAAATAAAAACATGATCCTATAAACGGTTTTCTTTACAAACCTTATCAAATATAACAATATTATACTGTTTTCTACAATGTTTCTTTACAATTTTTTAATATTATACAATTTTATATAGGTTTACCCTATTTTGATAACATTATACAATCTTTTTTATAAACTTCTCTGCCAGAAATAAAGATTTAAGTTTCTTCTTTCATTTCATTGAGCATATGGAGTTTTTTTATTTATTTTTAATTCGATTTAATGGCTCGTTGATAACAAACTCAGCCAATTGTATCATATTTTAAATGTTAGTAGCATTCGAAATTTGAATTATTTCGTAATGTCACTTTCATTTATAAAACGGCCTTGCCGAAATGATCAATAGTTTAATTTTTAATTTTTTCGCTTAATTCGTCTCATTTGAAGGCATTTTGTGTTGCATAAGGATAAGCCCTATTTATGAGATATATGGATGAATAGTGATCGTTAGTCGACTGCAAAAGGACCTTTAAACTTACATTGCACCTGTCGAAAGTCGTGCACATCCGTAAGTATATCTCATTCAAACATAAGCATTTCCCAATACAACCTGGGATTTCCTTCGCTACTTTTTAAGTAGCTTTTACCAATTTTATTTTAAATAAAAACATGATTATATATATATATATATATATATATATATATATATATATATATATATATATATATATATATATATATATATATATATATATATATATATATATATATATATATATATATATATAATATATATTTAAATATATATATATATATATATATATATATATATATATATATATATATATATATATATATATATATATATATATATATATATATATATATATATATATATATATATATATATATATATATATATATATATATATATATATATATATATATATATAAACTATATATATATATCATATATATATATATATATATATATATATATATATATATATATATATATATATATATATATATATATATATATATATATATATATATATATATATATATATATATATATATATATATATATATATATATATATATATATATATATATATATATATATATATATATATATATATGAGAATTTGTTACAGTAACGGAGCCACCCACTACTACAACCTCTACGACTACGACAACGACAACGTCTACGACAACGACTAAGACAACGACTACGACAATGACTACGACTACGACAACATCTCCTCAACAGGCAACAACGGAATATTTTGGTTTGGGTATGTTTTAATATTTATAACTCTGGTACGAATAGGCTATTATTTATTTATTTACGTTATTATTATATTTATTTATTTATATCAATACAACTTATTTGCCTCAGAAAATGGCCGATTATTACATTCCTTAGAAATTGTTATAATAGTAACAACGTTTTAATACTACTAAAAGTGATTTAAAGAATGTAATGGCGTGAATATGAAAGTCAGAGTGAGTGTGACAATTTTTGAGGGTGAGAGGGTGGTGTAATAGTGGAAACTCTGCGCATAAAAACGTTTCTATTTATTGAACGGGTTACTATAATGGCCCGTAAATGTGAATTCGCCCAAGGTGGCGGATTAACATTCATTTCATTCTGTAATACTATAAAGGAAAAATATTTCTATCTCATTCTTTGTCGAATAATATGCATTTGGGCATCAGAATCTGAGCTGTATCCATTAGTTTTTAAAAAAATATAATGATCAAACATTTTTGCTGAGAAAGTTTGAGCGCTGTCCAATGAATAATGAAAGTTCCTATGCTTATATTTTTTCATGTATATTTTTATAAATTTAAATATATATGAAAGAGTTACATAAAGAGATTAATACAGAGAATAATATAAAAAGAGAAGAAGTTACACAATAGGTATATACAATTTTGAAATATATTAATTTTACTACAAACTCAATAAAAAATTTGAATGTCTTGTATAAATCGAAGTATAAAATCAACCCTATCAAAAGAAAGATGTTTTCTATTTCAACAAGAAAGATCTCACTTTAATAGATCTCAACTGCGTATGGGATTAATAGAGTATTAAAAAAACTCGAGTGCGCATGCTAAAACCACTAGGTAATTTGAACCAGCGACTACTTATTTCGATAATAAGTAGTGGTAGCGATGTTGGCGGTTCTGGGCTGGACCTGGAGTGGCGCAGTGGAATCCAAGGTTGTGCTGCGTTTCAACAGCCGTTGGAAGCAAAGAAAAACCACCACACTATTGTTCACAGTCACACCATGGATGCAATCGCAAACAGCCCAGCTTCGTTCTTCTACGCTAGGTAGGTCAGAATCATAGTCATGGTCGCCTAACTCAGGCATCGAACATGGTACTCGAACACTAAGATCTCTTCCAGTCAATAATTGAGGAATCATTTGAGAATCTGAGTATGATATATAGGGGATGTGGGGAAGAGTGTAATTATGGAAAAATAATAATATTTCCGTGACAGATTAAGGTAGTTTTGGGCAACGGCAACACATTTTCAATTTTTTAAATTTATTTTCGCTAAAAATAATCAAATGACATTTTTTGTACTTTTCTCGAAGACATGAAGTGGATAAGTATGCTTTTGCATATACCTTTTTTTGCTCATATAAACAATTTTTTTTTTTACAGAAAACAACAACAATACAAATATTGCGGGGCGGGCATACCTGCAATTTGCAACCTGCACAAACACTCTCATCTTCTGGTCTATCGTGACGATATTTATTGTGTTCTAGATTATGATATATAACTATAGGCTTGTGAGATGTATTAACCAGGAGCATGGCTGCGGCGCAGACAAGTATAGCACTAATCCAAGAACCTTGGCTCGTTAGAGATGCTATAAGTGGATTAGGAGGTTGCGGAACAATTCATAAAGCCCAACCGAATCGGAAACTCAGGACCTGCGTGGTCACTAAAGGCGGCACAGCCACTTTTCTGCCTTAACTCAGCAGCGATGACCTAACGGTCGTTTTAACAAAAATCAACTTGACAGGAGACAGTACGGTGGATCTACTCATTGGGTCAGCATACATGCCTTATGACTCCATTGACCTGCCACCGCAAGAATATATAAACAACCTAGTGACATATGCGAAACAACGCGGGCTGAAACTCCTCCTAGGTTGCGACGCGAACTCCAACCACGTGTGCTGGGATAATTCCAACATAAACCCGAGGGGGTTACGCCTGCACGACTTTATCTTAGGCAATGAACTCACCATCCTCAACAGAGGAACAGAACCTACCTTCATAGACTCAACAAGACAGGAGGTATTGGACATCACGACCTGCACAAAAGAAGTCGTCGACCTGGTCCAAGACTGGAGGGTCTCAGATGAGCCCTCAGGTTCAGACCATAGGCAGGTCCGTCTAACGCTTCGGCACTCCTTAGAAATTCAGTGGGCTCGCAACCCTAGAAATACCAATTGGGAAGGATTTGATAGGGACCTGGCTATCAAGCTCACCACGGTTCCGAATAGATTCCACACCAAAAAGCAACTAGAAACGGCAGCACAATCACTGCCAAATGCCGTTATAGACGCCTACGAGAAGAATTGCCCTTTGAAACAAAATAACCTCTCAAAAAAGGTCACATGGTGGAACCCAGAGCTGACCAAGCTCAGGCTTAAGCTGAGAAGGTGTTTCAATAGGGCAAGAAATCACAACACTAAATCGCAACATCTTTGGGAGGAATAAAAAAATGCCCGAAACGAATACAACATGGTCATTGTTAAAGCCAAACGAAGAAGCTGGAGGGACTTTTGTGAGAGCGTGGAAACAGCTTCCGAAGATTCCAGGCTCAACAAGATCCTCAGCTCTAACAACCGCCCCCAGCTGGGATGCCTCAAACGAACAGAGGGGGGCCACACAAGCGACACCAAGGAAACCTTGAAGCTCCTAATGGAAACACACTTTCCGGGCTTCCAGGAATCCTCACACCCAATTGCCGCAGGGGAGAACTCCAAGAGGCTCCACAAGCCCAGGGAGTGGGCCCTTGCAGCCAATATAGTTAATCCCAAAGCAGTAGAATGGGCCGTGAACAAATTCGACCCCTACAAATCACCTGGACCGGATGGAATATACCCAGTCCTACTACAAAAAGGACTAAGCCAGCTGCTGGGCCCTCTAACAAAGGTACTTAGAGCGAGCATAGCCCTCAGACACGTACCTCATGCCTGGAGCAGCGCAAGAGTCACGTTTATTCCAAAGGCAGCCAGGAACGGACACATCTTTGCCAAAGATTACAGACCCATTAGACTCACCTCCTTTCTCCTGAAATCACTGGAGAGACTAGTTGACGGCTACCTGAAAACCAACCACCTAGCTCTTTAACCGCTTGCTAATGCTCAATATAGGGAGGGCAGATCTGCGGACACTGCCCTACATCACCTGGTGAGCACAATAGAGACACAGTTAGCGGCGAAAGGTTACGCTCTGGGAGTATTCCTGAACATCGAAGGAGCATTTGAAACCACATCATATGCAACTATAAAAAACGCTATATACAGGCGAGGAATACCAGAGACCATCATTGACTGAACATTGAGTATGCTATAAAATAGGAATCTAACCATCTATCAAGGCGACACCTTCATCACGGGAATCCCTGCAAAAGGCTGTCCACAGGGTGGAGTCTTCTCCCCCCTCTTGTGGAGGATCGTTGTAGACGAACTTCTAACAGATCTACAAAACCTAGGCTTCTCTGTCTACGGCTACGCTGATGACGTGGCCATAGTAGTAAGAGGAAACTTCCTATCAATACTTAAGGAGCTCATGGACAAAGCACTTAAGACCACCTAAGACTGGTGCCAGGTTAGAGGTCTGTCCGCTAATCCAAGCAAGACTAAGCCATGATTTTCACCAGAAAATACAAACCCTATCACGTTGAGTGTCTCAAGCTCTGGGATAAGGAGATAGAATACGCTACAGTAGTCAAATACCTTGGAGTCTATCTAGACCCAAAACTCAATTGGAAGCACCACCTCCAGCGCAAGAGAACAACCTTCTATGCCTCTTTGTGGACGTGCAAAAGAGACATGGGAAAAACCTGGGGGTTCAAACCTAGGGTCGCTTTATGGCTCTATAGGGCAGTACTGCTGCCTAGACTAACCTATGCTGCAATAGTCTGGCGGTCCAGGGTGAAAAAGCTCGAGACAATATGGCAATGCTATACCTGGCAACGCTATGCTCTAAATTTGATGAACTCACCATAGAGGTAGCCAAGTTTAATCCGACATTCATTCTTATCACTGAAACATGGCTACATCCCGATATAATGGACGCAGCGGTAAAAATACCTGGATATTTACTCTATAGAAAAGACAGAATAAAAAAAAGGTAGTGGAGTGGCAATTTATTGTTTGGGAAGTATTCAATCTGTCAATGTACAAGTGCGACCCAATGCTCAATTCCCAGCCATCCACTCTGACATGCTGTGGCTTAGCATACAAATAGAAAATCTAAAATTTGAGCTAGCATGCGTATACAGACCAGACACGTCTACACACGTAAATATTAAACAGCAAACTAACGAAATCATAACTGCTATGGAGCAAATATCTTCGCAACATGATGTTCTCATCTTCGGCGACTTATATTTTCGAAAAATAAACTGGCCATTATCAGAAGCTCCAGAGAATACATCTAGCCTAGAGCACCAGTTCACAACCATGATACTGAACAGCAGTCTCTACCTACTGGTAGACAGACCAACACGCTACAGAGGCAACGATGAGCCTGGCTGGCTAGATCTTATATTCTGCAATGACAAGCAACTGGTGTCAAAAATGGATTATTTGCCGCCGATAGGTATCAGTGATCATATATCAATTTTAGCGACCCTTACAAGTGCAAACCAACAGCAAGCTTGATGACACTCCGCAGAAACCTCGAAAAAATTACAAAGACCATGACTACTCTGAAATTAAAGACATTCTCACAAATAGCGACATATTTAAAGATACATATACTGCAAACAACATTGACGACAAGTGGAACTTATTCTCCAAAGCATACCAAGATGAAGTCGAAAGCAAGATACCTACCATCCAAACGAGGAAACGACCGGCAACTAGTAAACCTTAGGTTAATGCACATATCATAATCTTCCCATAGTTAGAAACGATGGGAAGATTTGGACATGGCGAAATTAACGACAATGGACTACGCCTGTTAAAGTTCGCATTGTCGAACAACATGATCGTCGGAAACAGCATATTTCGTCCTCCCCGCAAACATCAACTAACGTGGCGAAATCCGCCGGCAAAGATTCAGCAATGTTGGACAACATTTTAATCAATTCGAGATTTCGATCAACACTCAAAGACGTACGGGCGATGCGTGGACCCGATTGCGGATCGGATTACTATCTCGTTCGAGCGAAATTACAAATGCGACTCCAACGAGCAAAGAAAAAAGCGCCACCACCAGCCAAGAGAAACTAGGCATGTCTACAGGACCCAGCTATTGGCCAAAAATTTCAAATAGCGCTATCCAACAAATTCGCAACGTTCGCAATATCAAACGATATCGACTTTAAAGAAATGCAATTATCGGAGTCCCTTGTGGAGTGTGCAACGGAGCTGTGCCCACCCATCCGTCAACGGACGCAGCAATGGATTTCGGACGACTGTTTACACCTCGTCGACCAACGAAAACGGATGAAACACGTCAATTTCGAAAAATACCGATTATTGAACAAAGAAGTCCGACAAAGAATGAAATTGGAACGAGAAGCGCATTGGAATAATGTTGCGTTCGAATTGGAAGAAGCAGCATCGAGGCACGAATACCAGACGTTGTACCAAACAATCCGACGGTTAAGCGGGAAAACAACATCAACGAACGACAACATCAAGAAATCGGATGGAACTTTCGTGATCTCCCCCCACGAGCGCCTGCAGCGGTGGAGGGAATTCTATATTCTATGCCGTTATAGACGCCTACGAGCAGAATTGCCCTTTGAAACAAAAAAACTTCTCAAAAAAGGTTCCATGGTGGAACCCAGAGCTGACCAAGCTCAGGCTTAAGCTGATAAGGTGTTTCAACAGGGCAAGAAATCACAACACTAACTCGCAATATCTTTGGGAGGAATACAAAAACGCCCGAAGCGAATACAACAAGGCCATTGTTAAAACCAAACGAAGAAGCTGGAGGGGCTTTTGTAAGAGCGTGGAAACAGCTTCCGAAGATTCCAGGCTCAACAAGATCCTCAGCTCTAACAACCGCCCCAGCTGGGATGCCTTAAACGAACAGAGGGGGGCCACACAAGCGACACCAAGGAAACCTTGAAGCTCCTAATGGAAACACACTTTCCGGACTTCCAGGAATCATAGCCCTCGAGCATCATAGCCCACGAGCATAGCCCTCAGACACGTTCCTCATGCCTGGAGCAGCGCAAGAGTCACGTTTATTCCAAAGGCAGGCAGGAACGGACACATCTTTGCCAAAGATTACAGACCCATTAGCCTCACCATCTCTCTCCTGAAATCACTGGAGAGACTAGTTGACGGCTACCTGAAAACCAACCACCTAGCTCTTCAACCGCTTGCTGATGCTCAGTATGCCTATAGGGTGGGCAGATCTACGGACACTGCCCTACATCACCTGGTGAGCACAATAGAGACACAGTTAGCGGCGAAAGGTTACGTTCTGGGAGCATTCCTGGACATCGAAGGAGCATTTGACACCACATCATATGCAACTATAAAAAACGCTATGTACAGACGAGGAATACCAGAGACCATCATTGACTGGACATCGAGTATGCTATCAAATAAGAATCTGACCGTCTATCAAGGCGACACCTCCATCACGGGAATCCCTGCCAAGGGCTGTCCACAGGGTCGAGTCATCTCCCCCCTCTTGTGGAGCATCGTTGTAGACGAACTTCTAACAGATCTACAAAACCTAGGCTTCTCTGTCTACGGCTACGCTGATGACGTGGCCATAGTAGTAAGAGGAAACTTTCTATCAATACTTAAGGAGCTCATGGACAAAGCACTTAAGACCACCTAAGACTGGTGCTAGGCCTGAGGTCTGTCCGCTAATCCAAGCAAGACTAAGCCATGATTTTCACCAGAAAATACAAACCCTATCACGTTGAGTGTCTCAAGCTCTGTGATAAGGAGATAGAATACGCTACAGTAGTCAAATACCTTGGAGTCTATCTAGACCCAAAACTCAATTGGAAGCACCACCTCGAGCGCAAGAGAACCTTCTATGCCTCTTTGTGGACGTGCAAAAGAGCCATGGGAAAAAAACCTGGGGGTTTAATCCTAGGGTCGCCTTATGGCTCTATAGGGCAGTAATGCTGCCTAGACTAACCTATGCTGCAATAGTCTGGTGGTCCAGGGTGAAAAATCTCGAGACAAAAAACATACTTAAAAGCCTTCAAGGTGAGGGCTGAGGGCTTCAACTACCTGAGGGCTGCAACTGGCGTTATGAAGACCACCCCTACAGAGGGATTAAAGGTGGCACTCTGCTGCCTGCCTCTGGCTCATAATTCACCCCGCCAGACTTACAGCATACATACTGAAGTGTTTGGGCGAGTGGAAGCGATGAGGGCACAATCATCCTGAGCTAAACTTCCTCCACAAAAGCCCATTCACTCTGACCCAGGATCGAGGAAAAAAAATCGGTAGAGAAGTCCTATAAAATCCTAATCCCCACCAGGGAAGAATTGAAGAATCCGAGGTAACTCCAAAGCCACAACGCAGACGTCTGGTTCACCGACAGATCAGGAACAAATGGACGTTTTGGGGCAGGCCTGTATGGACGCAAAACCAACCACAGAATCAGCATCCCCCTTGGACAATATGCTACGGTTTTCCAAGCCGAGGTATTTGCCATATTGGAATGCATAAAACTCCAAAGTCGACTTGAGGTAAAAATAGACAAATCCTCATCTGCTCTGACAGCATAACAGCACTGGACGCTCTGGATAAAGCCACCACAGAATCTTCTGTGGTCTGGAACTGCATGTAAGAGCTCAACAAATTGGGAAAAGCCAATAAAATCACCCTAATATGGATACAGGGTCACCAAGGCATACCCGGCAACGAAGAGGCCGTCAGACTGGTAAAACTGCGTACACTGGAATGCCCGGTGGAGCCAGTTGTAGGGATCCCCTTCGACACAGGTAAGAAAATCATCAGGGACTGCTTGGAGCAGGAACATCGGGCATCCTGGAAACAGAGCCAGGAATGTCGCCAGGCAAAGCGATGATGGAGCAACCACTACAAAAGAAAACCAAGGCCCTACTTGACATGAGCAAGAAGAACCTTAGAACCACTATCGGTCTCCTCACCGGACACACGACCCTTAGAGCACATCTATTGAACCTTGGCTTGACCGAGAGCAAGGACTGCCGATTATGTGGCGAAGAACCTGAAGACAGCATACACATCGTTGGTCGCTGCCCAGGGCTCGCCACTAAAAGACACAGTTTACTGGGACGAGCCTTTCTCGAACCTAGCGATCTGCCCAACTTGAAGGTCAGTGATCTACTTGGACTAGTAAGAAGTACTGGGCTACTAGCTGACTACTGACCTAACCACATAGTGGGTAGTTACAAAAGATCTTATAGATCTAGGTGACATCAAGGGCTGGAAACAAGCCCCCAACTCCATCTACTACTACTACTACTTGGATGTATGTAAAGCCTGAGGCAGTATTATAAAGTACCAATGTTTACGTAATTATGTTAATTTTTTAATAATTCAGCCATACGGATTAAAAAGATATTTGAAATGTTTATAAAGCAGTATTTTGTAACAGTGTTTAATTCCAGAACTTATGAAATGTGAAAATATTATTGGTAATCAACAGCGAATGTCCGATTTGTAATCAATCTTTAATTTGTATACAATACATATCATCAATAAGTAGCAATGAGCAGGCATAGGTCGTTTTCTGTGTATTCAGGCGTATTTGTATGAATATCTAGTGTAGGTTCCTATTTAGCAGTGTTACAAACTTGTGAAGGTATGTGATTTCAATATAAGTAGAAAGCAATTTCTTGTGAACCCCATATACTATCACAAGAGGTTTGTCCGATATCCAGCCTCGTATTGAGCCGTTTGACTGGGATATATTTAGTATCCCGTAGAATGGGATTAATATGTCACGTGGAATCGGATTATAACGTCGTGGCGGTGGAGCTGTATGATGTGGGCTGAGATTGTCCGTTTCTATGGCGCGCTCGGCGAGTCGCTGCACGACGATGAGGCTGACAGCGTGCACGGCGCGCTGTCGCTTAAACTCTCACTCGAATTCGTGTAGTGTAGTTGACTCGATGCGTGTCCTCTCAAAACCAATGGCTACAAGATGGCGCCGATAAACTTTTACTATAACGAGTATTTACGAGATCGAGACACGGAGCGCACACTCTCGAACAATGGCTGGAATTTTTACCCGCTGTCAAAAAACGGCCTTCGCGCGTTCGTACACGCGGCGATGTTGCCATCTCTCTAGCAGCCGCTGCTTTATCGACGCAGTGAGTCGATCGCGACCATAGTTATAAGTACTAGACCGCGTGACTGTGACTATACTAGCCTGATAATGCGTCAGCCGAATAGAAAGAGACAGCAGCATATAGTACTCCCTCTATCCTTGTTTAGTCGAGCATTCACGGGACACGCCTTAATATATATCATGCGTATATATATATATATATATATATATATATATATATATATATATATATATATATATATATATATATATATATATATATATATATATATATATATATATATATATATATATATATATATATATATATATATATATATATATATATATATATATATATATATATATATATATATATATATATATATATATATATATATATATATATATATATATATATATATATATATATATATATATATATATATATATATATATATATATATATATATATATATATATATATATATATATATATATATATATACCCTTATATATATAACGCGTATATATCACGTATATATCGATGTCCTATTCATCGTGATCCGACGACGGCGACCTCTTGTTGACAGGACTTCTTTGAAGATGCACGCTGAAGTGATTCGTGAATCCCAGTTTGTTTTTAAAGGTCCGATTATAACGACTACAGTAGAGTTCACCGCAGTTGTTGTAACGGTATGTGTAAGTGGGCTTCGGACGAGTTTTGCGCTGTTGGCGGTTCGAGTCGAGGTTTTCAAGCCGGGCTTCCTCAAACTCTTGAATTTTTGTGGTCATCGTGGAGCGCCACTCGCTGCGTTTGTGATCAGCCTTCTCCCAGCTCTCAGGTGGAATATCACTGGCGGTTAGGTGCCTTTTAAGACATCTTTATAGCGTAGGTGCTGTCCGCCGACTTTGCGTGCGCCTTTGAGAGATGGGCATAAAACACGGCTTTCGGGAGGCGGTCGTCTTTCATACGCACTACATGCCCATACCACCTCAGCTGAGCTTTCATGAGCATAGCTTCCATGCCCTGCATTTTCGTCCATCGTAACACTTCTGTGTTTGATACACGGGCTTCCCATGTTATCCTCAGGATGTTTCGGAGGCACCTCATGTGGAAGACGTCTAATTTCTTAATCTCTTTCCTGTAGAGGCACCACGTTTCGGAGGCATATAACAATATGGATAGGACAATCGCTTTGTAGACGGCCAGCTTTGTTTTCAGTTTCATGCGATTTCCAGACACGTTGGCTTAGTTTGCCGAAGGCGAAGGCAGCTCTGGCTATGCGTACTGGGATTTCAGTGTCCAGACGGTTATCATTTCTAATCTCACTGCCAAGGTAGCGAAAGTGAGATACTACCTCTAAGACACCGTTACCCAGGAGAATGTTAGGTTCTTCAGGTGGACTTCCTCGTGGAGGCTGGACTATTACCTGGGTCTTGGAAGTGCTGATTGTCAAACCGAATTTATTGCAGGATTCGTAAAGATGGTTAAGGTACAACTGGAGTGCGCTAGAACTGTCAGCCATGAAGTTGGCGTGGTCAGCATATAGGGCGTCGAGGATTCTCAGTTGACGGGATTTAGTCTTTGCGCGGAGCCTTGACAGGTCTAAGACTCCTTTGTCACTGCGTACTGTTACAGAGATAGGGTCGACACAGTTTTGGGCAGCATGAGAAATAACGGCTCCAAAGAAGATTCCAAAAAGTGTAGGGGCCATTAGGCAACCTTTTTTTACACCGCATGTGACCGGAAAACCCACAGAAAGGCTGTCATCAAACTGCACCCTAGCCAACATGGTGTCGTGAAAATTGCGAATGATGTTCACAAATTTTGCGGGGCAGCCAGATCGCTTTAGGACTTACCAGAGGGCCTCCCGCGGGACGCAGTCGAAAGCCTTCTCACGATCAATGAAGCAGAGGTAGAGTGGACGGCGCTGCTCGAGGCTTTTCTCCTGCATCTGCTTCAAGATAAATATTGCGTCGATGGTTCCCCTGCTGGGCCGGAAACCGCATTGGCTCTCGGGTAGGATATCTTCTGCGAGTGCACTTAGCCTTGAGTGAATGATATGTGCGAGGATTTTTCCAGCAACTGCGAGGAGATATATTCCGCGATATGATCCATACTCAGAAGCGTCGTCCTTGCCTCTGTAGAGCGTGCAGATAGAAGCATATTTCCATGCCTGTGGGATGGTCTCTTGAGCCCAGATTTTGAGAATGAGATGATATAAGCTGCTGTGGATCGCTGGACCGCCGTACTTAAATACCTCTGGAGGCAGGCCGTCAGAACCTGGGGCTTTACCATTTTGGAGGCGCTGGATGGATTTTTGCATTTCGAGCAAGCTGGGAGGTTCGTCAAGCTCGTGGATAACTGGTCTACATGGCACGTTGTTCAGACAGGTAGGGTCGTAGGTAGAGCTTGGAGGATTGAGGATGCCCTGGAAGTGTTCTTTCCATCTGGATAGGATATCACCCATGTCAGTGAGACGCTTCGAGCCATCCTGGCTGCGCATCGGAACAATCTTTTTGACTCGTTGTCCAAAGATGGTTTGGAGACTCTGGTAAAATTTCCCTATCTGTTTAGTGCCAGCCCATCGTTGTAGTTCTTCAGCTCTTTTAAGCCACCAGATATCTTTGAGAGTGCGGAGTTTTTGTTTCAGCGCTTTTTGGGTATTAATCTGCTGAGATGATGTAGTAGCCGGATTCTGTAGGAAGTGTCTATGCTCTGCGAGTAGAGTTTTAATTTCAGAGTCATTCTCATCAAACCAATCCTGATGTTTCTTTGCTGGCGGAGGGAGGGATACAGACACTGCCTGTGATAGATAAGCGGCCATGTTTGTCCAAGTTAAGTCCAAGTTTTCGTCTCCGTTCGCTGTATTAGACGTAATCAAGTGAAAATTGCTGTCTAGTCTAGCCCTAGCATCGTTGTCATCATAACGTATATATCACTATGGCAACGATTCGACGCCATAAGTCTACTATTCTATGGATAAACGCGCATGCGCAACTAGACAAGGATAGAGGGAGTCTCATATGCAGCTATCTCTTTCTATTTCGCGAACACATTCACTCACAGTCCACCTTCGAACTCCCGCGCTCTATTCTATACCTCTCTGATCGCGACTCGCAAGATAGCGCCTATAGATAATTTAATCACGCATTAGAATAATTAGAAATTGAAATCAGTCTATACTCGTAATATTCAATTTAGTAAACACACAATTAGTATGAGTTCATGCACAAATTACATAAATGTCTAACTTTAATATAATATTTAATCGTAGAACAGCGTGAAATATTGTGAAATAAAGTGTTAAATTTTGTTCCTTAATTATCTTTCCAGATCTGTATTTCTAAAATGTAAATGTACGACAGTGGATACAATCGGTTAATATAGTAATAAATTAGAAAAGAATCAATGTGTTTTCTTTTATTATTATGATACTATTCCGTGAATCAAAAAGATAGAAAATTTAAATGTGCAGCAAAACATTTAGTCTCCGCAGCATAACTTGAGTTCTTCAACCTGACACCAACGCAAGATACAATATCTGTGAAGTATACAAACAGGACGAGTAAGGCGATAATACTATACAGAATGTAGATAAATTGTCGGGTATTTTATCAACGGGTATTATGTTCCAAAACTGAACAAAAAAGTGATAAGTATAGATTATTTGGTGTTTTTAACATTTAATGGTTTTTGGTCAGAGGACATTGTTTTGACCAAAAACTGAGTAAAAATCATTACCAGTCTTTTTTTTGATTCAGGCAGTGGTTACAGAGAAAATACATTTTAGGTCAACTCTAGAATAATCAGTATTAAAATCTAAAATCATCTTTTTGATGTCGCTTTTATAGTAAAGATCTTTCTATCAATGGTAGCCTGTGTATAAATAATTTTGCCTAAATTAATCAACCGAAAAATTTTGAAAAATTTCCCAAAACTACCATTTTAAACATATGTGTCGCTTTGTATTACAGATAATTTATCAAATTTTTTAATTGTATTAATCACTTAATAGTATTACAAATATCACAATTTAACATATCAAAAATCCCTCATCATCAAAATTTGATACACTATGTCACTTTAAATAGGTCTAACTATGCCACTTTTATAGGCCTAAATATCACGCTGTTTATAGGTCAATATACAAAATAAATCCTTTGTTTATGTCATAAAACTTACAAAATATAGGTAATAATCTATCTTAAGCAACTACCCTCGACATCATGTTAGGGGGAGTATATTTTACACGAAATTAGTTTGCTGATAATTGGGTTATTATGAATGTGACAAACTAATCATCTTGGATTAACTTTTGTCGCGATTCAAGTACGTAAAAATCGAGTTTCAGCCGCACAAAGAAAACAGTTATCCTGTTTATTATATAAGATAATTTAAAAATGTAAAAAAATATATAAAAAACCTCTATGTCTCCGAGCGTTTATTTAGAAATTATTTAGATTTTTAAATGTTGAGACAAACTAATAATTATTTTACAAAAATCAGTTATCTAGGTGAGAATCTATACGCCGATTTCTGTACACGTTACTCTTATATTTCGATTTTGTCATTCTACAACTTCAAAAATGTTTTGAAAGGACGTTCTTTTGTGACTGAATCATATTCAAAGTAATGCGTTTAGGAGCTAAGGGCTACCCCGATTGAAGCCTTCACCGAACAACGACTCCGCCCATGGTATAGCCACCAAAGGCAACTACTTTGAAAGAAATAACAAAAACGTATTATATAAAAAAATAAATCAGAAGAGGGTTCCACGTAAAAAAGAGTTTAAAGCCTTTATCTCTATTGAAGTTCGGGGTTCTTCTTATCATGCAGGGGAAATATTGTTCTTGGGATAGTACAACGGGAATAACCACAGTCAGTAGTGTGTACCATTATCAAAGATGTGTTTGCAGATCGCCGATTTTCTCTATGAAGTTTTTATACCGACAACTGTGCCTCAACGCCATACGGCAAAATCCGTTTTTTAAATATTTTATACAACAGCGATGGTCTTCGATTTCATACATCCAAAGACTGTTTTGGAATGCGCGTTTACTAAACAGCGTGACTTTTCGCAAGGCTATGGCGACAAAGGAATTGATGAGAGCGACATAGCCGACCTGTTGGCTAAAATGTAGTTCTGAGACTAATCATGATTCCAGAAAAAATCCAAACAGTAACCCAATGGGTAAAAGGACAGGAAAGATATCACATCGACTAATGCTGCTAGAATATATAACATACCAGTAAATAAAGTACTCGAATCAGAAAACTTACAAGTTATTAAATTAATTAAGCAGGAACGATAATGACCATAAATCTTATCGTGCTCATGTTACCCAATATAAGTTACAAAGTTAATATGGTCGTTCAAATAAGTTACTACAGTCACACCAAACAACTGACCGTCAGTGCCGGACTCACCAATGTAGAGGCCCTTAGGCCGTCGAAATCTCGGGGCACCATTTGCAATTTTCGGGGCCCCATTCGGGCTGTCAAACATTCTGACTATATAGTGTAGAAAAGACGTGTATATAATCATAACACGATCGCACCAGCAATGTGGGCCATTAAACATTTTTGACACTGCTTATGTCGCGTAGGCTAGCAGAGGCTAATTGTGGATAATTAATAACTATTATACTACTAGATGACCCGGTGAACTTCGTACCACCTTAATTTATTTGACTGTAACTCTTCATAGGCGTTTGTTAATCCTAATGAACCTTCCAAATCTAATTCATTGAAATCTATAATATGGCCGAATCATGTACGGTTTGAGAATCGTTTGGTGATTAAATGAAAGTCGTTTGTGATTGAAATAAATTCAATGTATTTAATTTAAATGATAATATATAAATGCAGTTCATATTCAACATAAAACATTCTGGTAAAATATGTTTTTCGTTTTGTTTTCCGGCGCGTAAATAAATAAAAATGATGGCTTTCCGACCGATGGCTTGGCGAACACAGGACATACAGTAGTCCATACGCGAAATACGGAAATTCCAAGTTAATTCCGCAAACTTCCAACACGCGTGATTTGACATCGTGAATGCCAGACGCAAGGGGAATCTAAATTACGCTTTCAAGAATTACCAAGTGTATGTACAATTACTGCAGATTGTCTTTCGTATGTCGCAAAGGAAAAGATGCGCCAAATCGCCTCGTTGCTGCTGACATAGCGACACGTCTGATAGATACACCTCGTTTGAATTCCTCACAGTGAAAACAGCCATATCGCTTTATTTTACGTATTTGCATATGTAATTTATCGAGTTGATGAAGTTGCAGTATTCCACATTGATTTGCGCTTTAAAAGCCTTGGACAATAAGGCACAATCTAACGATTGACCCCATTTACATCTTGCCCTTTGACCTTCACACCTGCAGATCGCCCATTGTCCGCTACTGATCGGCGACGATACAATGGGTATCCGTCATTGCCTGTGATGGTGTTAGCAATCAGGTCTCTCGGGTAACGCCTGGAACAGTTACTATCGAGCATATAGGGCGAGATGTTCTTATAAACTTCGCGAAGTCCATAGATCATATTCTTAGGCACCACTGCAAGCAATTTCGGATTAACAGCTTCCTCTTGTATTTCGGCCGAGATGATGGAATCATCTCACATCAGTGCGGTTTGCACTTGAAGTAGCTTACCGCACATTTGACTGACTTCGTCGACCTATGTTATCTCTTCTTCTCGACATTGTAATGGACACTGTAAAACGACACGGCTTTTTTTTTCACGCTCACTCAAATCGATCGAAATTTCCATGAGGTCTTTACAGTATTCAAATCCCAAACTAAGTCCAAATTCGTTGTTATGTCATTAAAAAAAACGGTTGTGTCACCCCAAGACTTTCCTGTCAAGTAGCCAGGAACGTAATTCATCTGAATATTAATATCATTAATCCCCCCCAAACCCCCCCCCCCCTTCTCCCCCAACCTAGCGACACCCTTTAAAACTCAAAAATCGAAATCGAAATCGACTTTGACTTCGACTTCGACTTTTTCGGCTTTTTCCACTTTTTCGACTTTTTCTACTTTTCCGACATTTTAGACCTTTTTGACTTCCTCGACTTTTTTTGAGTTTTTTGACTTTTTTGCCTTGTTTAACTTTTTTGACTTTTTAAGCTTTTTCGACTTTTGTGACTTTATCGACTTTATCGACCTTTTGCCTTTTTTGACTGTAGGGACTTCGTACCTACATATCAGTCAACAAAAGCATGACTAACAAGTAGATTCCATTGAAATTCATAAACGTAAATACAATCGATTCTACACGTGTACTGCCAATAAATTCCATCTAATTTCTGTAATTAATGCAGTCGCAGCCGGTGAGTCATGCCAATTTCTTCTAATCGATCGGATTCGACACACTTATTACCACCACTCTTTCAGCATTGCGTTATGTAGTATGGTATATAAACCAGTACATTTGACCAATCAATTATCATTCCTCGGGTAACCACCCTCCGCGATCATCATTCCTCGAGTGGCCCGCCGCGTTCATACCCCGCGTAAACCTCCGCGATAATCATTCTTTAAGCGATCACTTTCTAAACCGCGCACCGCGATCAATATTCGGAAGCGTTATAACTGGCAATCTCCAATCAAATTCATCAATAAACATCTTCGGCGTCATCAAGACCGCCTTTCATTACGGAGAAAACCCCAAGTTGATACCACCTCCTCAAATCGAGCAAATTGGAGTCTAGTGAGGGGTGGTCCCTCACACGACTTTTCGACTTTTCCGAATTTACGACTTTTTCGACTTTTTCGACTTTTTTGACTTTTCCGACTTTTTTGACTTCTTCGACTTTTTGGACTTTCATAACTTTTTTACATTTTTTACTTTTCGCCTTGTTCAACTTTTTTTACTTTTTCGGCTTTTCAGACTTTTTTTTACTTTATCGACTTTTTCGACCTTTAGACTTTTTCGACTTTTTCATCGACTTTTTCGACTTTTTTGACTTTTCCGACTTTTTTGACTTTTTCCACTTTTTTGACTTTTGCATTTTTTGACTTTTCGACTTTTTGAAATTTTACACATTGTACGGAATGATCAACAGTTATGGATACAAACAATATGGATGGATGGAGCTGTCAAACAATACGATCGCCGCGATAGCCATCTAGAAAGTGGCCAATGTTCCCAAAATGACCAATTTGTATTTTTTTGATTTCAGTTGTTTCTTTGAGTTTTTCCTAAATATTTTTTTTTTGTAAGCCACCCCTGAATCAAGCCAAACAAAATAAAAGAAAAATAATTCAAATCGGTCGAGTCATTACCGAGATCCTGCGAGACTAACGCACGGCGATTCATTTTTATATATAAGAAGACTAGCTGTACCCTGCGCGCGTTGCTACGCCAAATCGGTCGCGTTCGAAATTTAAATTCACCGCTTTAAAATTCATTCGACTATAAACAAGAGAAAAACTCACTCCTGTCTTCGCGGTCGCATTCGAAATTCAAATTCGCCGCTTTTAAAAAAAGATCAATTTTGGTTTTATTGAGGACACTACAAATTTTCGTTTGGTCCGATCGGCACCAAACTTCACAGGAACCATCTCCAAACTAATCTGAAGTTTCACTCAAAATTTCATCAAAATCGGTCGAGCGGTTTAGTAGTCCATAGCGGGTGCTACAAATTTCACGCGGTAAATTCGTTTTCTGTCCTATGATTGTTCAATCTGTTATAATTGCTACGAAGTGTTTACTTGGTTAATATTCCGCCATTGGTTATTGTTTATATACTGTAGCAATAAAAATAACTTTCGATAGTGACGATTAAATAAAAAAATAAGTAACCGTAACAAAAAACTTGAAGTTTAGAAGGCCTATATTAGAATATCTTAAAAACTTCGTTAGAAATTAAGGTTGCTAGTTTTCATTGCTAATAATTTTATTTTGTTCTAGTTGTAATTAAGGCTATTAATAAATCAAGCACTACCTAAATATAATTTGATAGAATTTTGATAGAATCTTAATACACTTTATAATCTTGTAGTACATAGTTGAGGTTTGAGTTTGGATAAAATAAAATAAATGTAATGAAATGAATTGTAGCTGAAGAAACGATGAACTGCAAATACGACTTGCTGAAAATTCGAATATTTATTAAGTTTCTAATAAATATTAACCCAATTTATCGACAGTCAAATTAAATAAAAAATGCACTTATAGCGGATTTCGAAAACTTTAATAGCATGACGAAAGCTGAATGTAAAAACACCTTAATGATACGAGTTTCGCTTGTTAACGAACGTGTTTCGGTGGCACTGTGCTTCACATTACAAAGCGTCACAATTATGTTATGACTTATACTGGTGACGTCAATTCGACAATTGACGTCACCAGAGTGGCGGGTTAAGGTTAAAATGCGTCGTTGAGGCCATAGCCGGTTTAAAACTCAGGTGGGGTATAATTATGTAGAAGCCCTCTCCTCATTTTCCCCAACCTCAGGTTATTCACTCTTTAAACAACATCGTGGCGTAATGTGATTAAAAATTCAACGAAATCAAATCGTCAAATTACATTTTCATAAATAGACATAAATATCGGATAAAAAATTAACGTACATATTTCTGAATATTATCTTAATTTAAATAATTGAAGACTTAAACTATGCTTATCCTTATGATGCTATATTATACTAAAGATAATTTTTAAGCTATTGCATAGCTTTTATCGCGGGCCTAGGCCAGCGCGGCGACCGAATGAAGAAATTTCTTAACGAAAATTAATGATTTTAAACTGATAATTACGTCTAAACGAGTACTGCTTACGATTCGAAAAAAATACATGTTAAACAGGAACATTTTCCTAATATTCTTGGCTTTGAATATTTTAGATTTTGTTTATATTACATAGTGTAATTAATTTGTGAAATTAGGTCTAACCGAACACAAAAACTACTACTACGCAAATACTATCTGGCGTATTATTATGAAACCTGCACTATTTTAAAGATAATATAATTATCTATCTTTTTATCTACGTTTTTTTTCGAATAATCCGTTTTTTTTGCTTTAACGAATAAAAAATTCGTGCGCGGCGCTCTATCGGAAGACGTTTAAATTATTCCGAATCATTTTCTACCGCAGCCGCAAATGATTCGGAATAATTTCAACGTTTTCCGATAGAGCGCAGTTATCTGATATCAGAAAAAATAAAAAATACGTGTGGCACTCGGGGACTGCCGCTGTAAAGCTATTGCATAGCATTTTTAACAACTTATGCAATAATAATTATTTATTTATTTTATTTTTTCTGATATCAGATAACTGCGCTCTATCGGCAAATGTTGAAATTATTCCGAATCATATGGGGCTGGGGAATCAAATGATTCGGAATAATTCCGATAGGGCGCCGCGCACGAATGTTTTTCAATAAAGCAACAAAACCGGATATTATTCTTTTATTCTTTGACTATTCGAAAAAAATCGTAGATAAAAAGATAGATAATTAAATTATCTTGAAAATGGTGCAGGTTTCATAATAATACGCTAGATAATATTTGCGTGGTAGTCGTTTTTGTGTTCGGTTAGACCTAATTTCACAAATTAATTACACTATGTAATAAAAACAAAATATAAAATATTCAAGGCTAAGAATATTAGGAAAATGTTCTTGTTTAACATATATTTTTTTCGAATCGTAAGCAGTACTCGTTTAGACGTAATTATCAGTTTAAAAGCATTAATTTTCGTTAAGAAATTTCTTCATTCGGTCGCCGCGCTGGGCTAGGCCCGCGATAAAAGCTATGCAATAGCTTAATAAATAAATAATTATTATTGCATAAGTTGTTAAAAATGCTATGCAATAGCTTTACCGCGGCAGTCCCCGAGTGCCACACGTATTTTTTTGCACAATTTTTTTGATCAAAAATATTTTCTATGATGAGCATACTAATTCAACCTTTTTGAAAAATCTGTTATCGAAGAGCAATCCCATGAAATCTAGGTCTAATAGATCTGAGGGCATCACCATTACAGTGTTTGTGGTGTTTAACAGAAAGAGGAAGTTATCAATTCTACTCCTATGTATCTGTGTTTGAAGCCGTGCGACTGTAGAAAGGTTAGGTCGATTTTAATATCATTTATTGCGAACGACAGAAGATTTTTCATAATAGGTTATAGAATTTTTGTATAACAAAAATATATTTATTTAGGTAGGAGCATGCATATAAAGTATGGTGGAAAAAGAATTATGTTACAATATTGTCATATGACATACACAAGATCCGCCTGCTTATCTGATCTTATCTATCGCTGGATGTGTGCTTCCCAGAGTGACTGAAGTCAGGGACTTAAGAGTTTTTTTCGACCTCAGGTAAACTTCAAGGAAACATTGAGCAAATCACTACAACTTCTTTCAAGATTCTAAGGTTTGTGATACGGCAATCCAAACACTACAATAATATATTCGGGCTATGCGCATGCTGTACAACTCGATTGTTAGAAGTCGCATGGAAACGAATGCAGCTATTTGGAATCCGCATTAAGATACCTATACCCTCGTGCTGGAAAAGGTACAGAAGTATTTTTTGTGACTTTTGTACTTCAGGCAGTACGGATATTATCCATTTTTGTATCAAACTGCATTAAACACAGGCATGGTTGGCTATAATTCTCTTTGTCTCAGAAGAGTAATCCTGACTATGCCATATGTTTTTATACTAATTCGTGGTAAAACTGATAAAACTAGCTTACTAGCCAAGGTGGATCTTTTAGTACCTAATAATTATCTATGTGCTCGATCGCACCATCTTTTTGCGGAGTCGTTCTCGAGCACTAACCTTACGAGGTGGGACTTATTAGCGCGTGCATTGCGGCGCTTAAATGGAATTCACTCGATGGCACCAAATTTTGATAATTTCACCGCTAACCCTCTTTCGTTTAAATTGCATGTTATAAATTATTTATTCTTATATAAGTGACATTCTATTTATATAATTACGGTGATAAATTTATTAATTTTACTTTCCATGCATTGGTTTGACTGCAATATTGATTAGTAATAAGCGAATAAACAAATATTAAAATGTAGAGTGTCAAGTAGAAAAGTAATATATTTTTAATAAAATATATTCGCAATATAGAACGGTGGTGGGGGGAGTGAATTTAGAAAATATTTTGG
>OX155980.1:8875681-8958181 GCA_944548615.1 Micropterix aruncella
TAAACGTCTTGTTGACATTCTTGACACTTCTTTGAAGCATCTACCTTTTTAATTTTGTCGTTGTTCGTGAGAATAGTGCAGATCGTTGATGTAGACCGATTGTACGCGCGCGCTAGATCAGCCAGGCTCACTCGTCGTTCTCGCTTTTCAATGATTTTACGTTTCATTTCAACCGTTACTATTATTCTCTTATGGCTGTCTTATTGTGGTTTTTTTTTTAGATTTTTGCAGGGTTTTATTAAACTTTGTACAAAACAAAAACTACCAATAATGTCTGAACACAAGTTTAGAAACATATGTGATCACATGCGAAACTAACGCGCTAGCGGAACGAGTCCTAAATCCGGCTCACAAGTGAGTGGCGTGAAGAAGGGACTTTCCCTTTCTGTGTCACTCGTTATGCAAAACGTCGCTCGTTAAGGGAGCATTTTTTGTCACATTTGTTTACTCGGTATGCTAATTACTCTTTATGAGAGGTGCTCGTTATGAGAAGTTCCAATGTATTCTTCTTCTTTCGATATTATTCTTCTTCCGTGGGCTCCTATCCCGCCTTCTCTAGAGTGCTTTAAAAGATACCTAAGTACTCAGGATGTATAAAGATTCAGAAGAAAATGTTTTGTTCTTCTTTTTCCGTGGGTTCCTATCCCGCCTTATCTAGAGTGATTTTTAACTTTGAAGAAGATAGATCAAGTACTCAGGAGGCATAAAGTATTGGACTAAAACATTCTTCTCCTTCCGATATTCTTATTCTTCCATGGATTCCTCTTCGGGTTTATCTAAAATGCTTAAATAGATACCCAAGTACTCAGAATGTATGAAGTTTCAGGAGAAAAATTCTTCTTTTTCCGATATTCTGCTTCAACGTGGGTTCATATCCCGCTTTATCTATGTATAGTGCTTAAATGTTTAATAAAGTACTCAGGATATATAAAGTTTCGGACGAAATCACATCATCGCTATAAGGAGAAGGGGGGGGGGGGGGATATTCAGACGATGGCATAGTGATTAGGTCGCTTGATCTTACAATGTAAGGTCCCGGGTTCGATTCCCGGCTGGGTCACCATTTTCCGTTGGTATCTAATCAACGGAATTGCATTTCAATTCTGTCGATGGAATGCAACAACAAGACACACACTTACAGACATGTTACACGCACACATACACATAACACGTCATAGTAGGGTTGGTTGTAAGAGATTGTCATATGACAATAGAACCGCCCATTGTGGCATTTTTCACAATAAAGAGTATAAACAAACAAAACAAACGATACAGTCCTTGGCTACTTGCCTGGAAAGTATTGGGGTGAGTCAACCTATTTAAAAAATATATCGTTGTTATTATTATATATAAATCATACCCAAGCAACTAAGCAAAAATAGTCATTCAAGGGCATACGAAGTCGTAGTAACTACCATACATGATCGCATTCATGAATCGATTCTCGCACCTAAACACTTTTATTGTGCTTTATACGCCTTTCTTGATAATTTGCAATAAACAACAAATTCTTTCAATTTAAATTTATCGCTGTTTTCATTTTTGGAACCATCAAAGGAAACATCCGCGAAGGTATCTGTTTGATAATTAATCAGCGAATCGTAGAAGGAATAGAAAATAATCATCATCTATGTGATCATATCATTAAATATTGGTGAAAACGAATCTGAAAGTGTTTGGAAATTGTATCATATGTAACAAAGGAAGGCTTATATTATATCGGCTGCGAATATGTGGCCAGATTAATAATAGTGGTAAAAAGTAATACTATATAATATATATAAAAAACATAGATACCATAGCAATCGCGATATATTTTACCTGTAAAGCATAAAAGTATGTTTAACTAAGTATTGGGTCCTTACCTACTTAATTGCCTTTTTTGTGACAGTGACCTATTTGAACTTGGAAAACTTGGGATTGAGATTCCAATTTCAAATTGAAATAAATTTTAATTCTAGGCCATTTAATCATTTTTTCAAGAATCAGCTATTTATTTGTCTTTCCGTCGTTTGTTTTGACTCTAATATTTTCGTTTGCGCAACCATGGTAATAGATGGTTGAAAATTTGCATTTTTTTCAAATCCTGTCCTGTGCTAGTGTTTCTATTACAGCTTCTTGCAGTCTGGCTATACAGTTACAGTAAATGTGGACTGTTAAGAACTGCAAACAATGATGGAGAAACTCGTGATTAAATAACCGAGCCTGGTCAACGCTCAAAGCCACTGCTTCTGCATGAAAACGTATAACCACAGATTTCACTGCAAACAGTCGCAAAGTTGCAGGAATTGCGACCGGAGACTCTCGGCCACCCACCGTACTTGCTAGACCTTGCTCCAATAGAGTTTTTTTTTCAGAATTTGGATAACTTTTTACAAGGGGAAAAAGTCGACTTTGAAGAGTCAGTGAAAAACGCCTTGAAAGCATGTAAAGGTTTCTGTCCACGATAGTTTTACAGCAGAGGAATTAAGCAACTCCCATTACAATTACAAATCTGCAAAGATAATGGGCCCGATTGCGTTTCTTTGTGAACTAAAACTAAAATTAGTCCAAGCGAACGGGACAGAGCGATACGTTAGAGCGGAATATGAAACGAACGATCGTCGATAAATACTACCTGTTGAACTCATACTCGTCCGAATAAATTCGAGCATATTTCGTGCGGTGTAAGATTTGACCTTGGCGCGCAGTTTTAATGCGAAAAAGCGACAACCGGTCATCTCACACTCCGCTCTAGCGTATTGCCCTGTCTCGTTCACACGGACTAATTTCCGATTTTAGTTCACGAAGAAACGCAATCGAGCCCAATAGGGGTCAACTTTAAATCGTGAGAGATATGAATAAATCTTTTCATACCTTTTTATTATTTGTTTAGACTTAAGACAAAATAATATCACTTTTAAAATATAATCATAAATTTTATTTTTTCCCAACTATCAACGACGCAATCTACAGTTTATGCAGTGATAGCGATAGACGTGGTTTGTGTCTTCGCTGTGTCGCCACCAATGCATTAAATATAAGTGAAACGGTAGATGGCCCTGCAGTCCCTTTTTAAATGGCGTTTTCATTACCGGACGTTTTCAATTCAGTCCTGATTTAAAATGTAAACAACAGTAGTTTTACCTATTTATTTGCTTTCATTAATTTTATGCGAATTTTCAAATGACGTTGAAAATAGTAAAACAATAATAAGTTGAAAATGGTAAAATTATACAAAATTTATACAAATAAAAACTGCCTCCATTTTTAAAAACATTAGCAGCAGCCATGTCATGGTGATACTTAGAACGGGATATCATAACTGAATGAATATACAACATTTTGTGTCTGTGCTGTTGACCGTTAAGGAATCCCCTCGTCGGGAGCCAACCCTGGCTGTAGAATCAGGTCGGGCTTTAATGGGCCCTTGCTGAGTTGGCCACGAAGACCCATTCTGTTCAGGGTTGGTCACACTCACGTGTAACGCCCATCCGGCGGCCTCCACGCATGAAGTGCAATCCCGGGCAGGACTCTGGCATTAGGGCTAGTTTCCCCTAGGAATCAATCTTCTGGCGCTCCTGGACGGTCTGCGCACCGTGCGGCGTAAGCCAATCGATTGTGCACTCTGACTAACATCTTGAGGTGTCGACTACAAAGGCCGAGCCCGTCACCACAGGACGTTTTAACGATTAGTCGTTCTATCGATCTGCAGTGAGCGTAGAAGACTTTGGACAATAACAATCCAACGTCTAGCTACGCCACAACCCGTGAGAGTCCAACGCCTTACCGCGAGTTAGCCAGGAATAAACCCGGCGGGCTCGAGATACTCGCGCCCTCACTTCCAATTGTGACCAGATTTCTCCGGTCTCTCGATTGGTTTCGAATTCGAGGTCGCTTGCGCGGTCCTCTCCCTTACGAAGCGGTGAAACGGAGTGCACCGAATCTATCGCTGACTAAGGCGTCCTTTGCCCGGCTCTGAACCGGGATCGGATGGCCAATGGTCAATTCAAGAGCAGTCGCCGTAAGGTACGCAACCACCCCCGCTCTATAGGAAACAATACAGTTCCCAGACACCCCGACTGTTAGTCGGAGAGCACAATCGATTGGCTTGCGCCGCACGGTGCGCAGACCGTCCAGGAGCGCCAGAGGCTTTATTCCCAGGGGAGACTGGTTGACCCAGTGTCCTACTCTGTGTAAAAGATTTTTTTTATTAGTCCAAAATAAAGTTATCGCTGAATAGTCTAAATTTAAATCTAAAATCTACGGTGAGCCCAAGATCGATCTTCAGCCTATCTTCTGCCACGGTAGTACCTTTTAGAACACTTTATAGGAATCTAATGATGTCATAAAATAATGCTAATTGATAATTAGGCAGTGCTCGATTCATGGCAATTTGTCCCATTCTACCCGAAATCTAAACTTGTATATTCAACCCATTTAAATATTTAATAAAACTAGTTGCTCTTTTAACTATTAAATACTACCTAAATAACTTGGTTTTATCGGTTAGTAGTTAAATAAAATATATCTTTAACATTAACTTATTTATATGCGTATAATGAAGTGAAATGAGCTATTTTATCGAAGAATTGTCTACTATTTTAAACAGAAAATATGTTATTAATTCATTTCATAAAATACAAGATGCACTCAGATATAACAAAAACTTTAACTAAAATACTCATCACACTGCTACTCGTAATGCTATCTGTCGCTTTTCATATTAAAGTATTATTGCAGTATAGGTACCTTTCTCAGAAATCGAAAAAACAGAGAAATACTACTAGGTTAGATCATTGTAATGCTAAATGTGAAAGAAAAAAGCTTCGGACGAGTAAATTTTCAAAACCAAATTTACATACAAAAAAAAAAAAATTTTTTTTTACCTCAGTTTTTAAGGTTGTTTTAAAAAAACCTAACCTAACCTAACCTAACCTACCGCCAAATAGGTGTATATGTATTATTTTAAAAAAAAAACTACCGAAATGTATGGGTTTGGCGCTTTTTTGAATGCCTATATCTCGCTTATTTATTGAGACCGAATAAATATTATTGCAGATTCGGAATCAGCGTGGTGAATATAGTCTGGTGACGTTAAAAAATCAACAATCTAGAAGAGGTACCTATACTGCAAAAATACCGTTACCTCTAACTTTGTCTTCTTTTTCTTCTACCTTTAGTTGAAAGTAAGCAAGTAAATGTTTAAAATATTGATTTTCGTTTTTTAATGAAATAAAGGTTTTGAGCAAGAATTTTCCGCTTTTTTTTGTTGGGCCCGGGCAACCACCAGTTCTATCCAGACAATTTTATTATACTAATTAAGAACCTATAAAATAATAAATATAACATTGGAAATAGTAAAAAAAACTAAAATTAACACGCAATGTTCGCGACTGCATGATAAATCTTTTAATATTAGGCAAAACTTATAAAAGTGTGTTAAAAAGGAAATGTTTTTTTTATTTCACTCTCTTTGATAAACATGTTTTTAGGTATTAGGTAAAACATTAGTACAGAAGATTATTCTAGGTGTAAACTGGGTAAAAAATATCTAAAACTCTTTTTGATGTCGGCTTGTTTAATTTTTTGAATATTAGGATTTTTTTCTTATTACCATAACTTACCTTTCAAAATATACATTTCAACCGCCACACTTGTTTTCTAATATTATCTACTTCATCATTTACCCATAAAAATATTAAAAATGATCTGGAATGATCTGGCTAAATTCACACGAGGAATTTTGCTTTGACAGTTAGTTAGGACTGACTGACATTTGGTATGTCATACACGGACTAAAATGAACGTTGCACTTCAAAGCAGAGCGCGTACGAGATACAGTAATCGTGGACTTTCAGGAATTTAATCATATTAACAAGCACTTCCCAACCTTTGGTACCCCTCAATCTCACTCACACACACTGACGGTTTATATATTGAACACCAATTATTAAAATACTAGCTGTTGCCCACTCCTTCGCTTCGCGTAAAGTTTCAAATCCATTTGTTACTCTAAGTAGAGTGGCGTATATTTGCCTTTTTAGACGCTAGCTCAGATATATATTACAAGACGTCCGCCTCAGATGCACACTACCTATATCGTAGACGTATGCGTCTTGTTCCTCGCTACCCGCGCCGCCTTCCGCTAATCGCTGACCTTGCTGGGCCAGCAGCCGCAGCCGCCTCCTGCTAGGTGTTTCGGGATATCATGTGCATGATATCTCTATAACTATACCACCTAAGAACTTACAGTAAATGGCTAATTATATCTTTATTAACCACCTGTAATAATGTATTGATTTATTTCGATAAGAATTCTTATTTTAATGCTAATGTCTTTAACAAACACTGCCTACTTATTTTTATTATTTTTTGAGACATAAAAGCAGTTATGGTAGCTTAAACATAAACGTTGGATATATGCTGTCGCAGACCTTTTTATAGATCTCTTTAAAGCCAATGTTTTTGCCATATATTGTGATCACATATATCAAACCGTTTCGTCAGCCCACGCCGATAAAGCAACTCACCAGCACATTTTTCTTCGACTTGATTTCGAATATTGAAAACCAATATTTATCACAGTGTAATATAGGCTATAGCACTCATCGATAATGGAGACTTCCATTAGTGGTAGAATTATTGAAATCGGATGATTATTTTCGGAGATTACCTCCTACATAAGAACTTACAAACATTACTTCTTTATAATTTTAGTATAGATGTATTACATTTAAATATAATTTTTTTTTCGTAATTCTTCCGTGGATTTCTATGTCGCATTATCTAGACTGCCTAAATAGTTACCCAAGTACTCAGGATATATAAAGTTTCGAACGAATACAAATTCGCTATCCCGGGGGGTGGGGGGGGGGGGGGAGTATTCAGATGAAACAATCTCTGGCTATTTGCCGGGAAAGTCTTGGAGTGACGCAACCGTTTTTTTTCCGAATGGTAAATGAAATATTCAGCATTTATACGTGTGAATACGTATCCCATCAATGAATTATTTCCCCTTAATAAAATAAAACGATAAAAAACTGTTAATATGAAATGATAAAAAAATACGTATTGTACAACTGTTGAGAACTCTTGGACTCGAATTCTATAGCAACCACCCCTTAGTCACTGATTAGTCTAATATTCAGAGCAGACGTAGTAGGTAACAAAAGCTTCAAAGGGCTTTGGTAGGAGAGCCCACTGCCCTTAACTGATTTTCTACGAGGCAAGCGATATTATTTTGTATAACAAACTTAGGGTAATTCATCCCGTTTTAAACATTCCGCTTATTTTTCTAATGTTAAAATTATAGATACGGTGTGTATACAAAGAAAGTGTACAAAAAATAGCTTTCCGCTAAACTAATTTCATGTACTTTTATGCCATGTTTAGAATTAGTCACGCCGAATATGGTAATTTTAAAACTAAATCCACGACATATTTAATATGCAAACTAAAAATGGCCCACTTCCAAAAGTCCAAAATCATAAATTTCGATTCGCTGAAAGCTAATTTATCGTATTTTTTAGAAGCATCGTAAATATTAACCATAACTTAAATATCGCAGTGCTTCCGCTACCTTGGGGTTTCGTTGGCGGCGTCCCTATCGTATCTGGGTCACGCGAGATCCGTGGCAACGAAATCGCGTAACATGTTTCTCTCCCTCCGTCGCCTTAGCAGGGCCGAGTGGGGCATTCGCTCTCCGGCCATAAAACTGCTGTACAAGTGTGTATTCGTTCCGCAAGTGTCTTAAGCAGCGCGTGCTCGGGCGTGGCCCTCCATCTCGGAGGGCCACGCCAATAGCTTGGCTATTTGGCATTGGTCTCAGCGACGATCCCTGGTGCCCGTGTGGCTCCGGTCGGCAAACAGCAGAACACATCATTTGGACATGCCCCAAGCTGGACGCTTCAAGGGCAAACATGTTGGATGGGGTTGATGCGTGCGTTGGCAGTCTGCCGATCTGGTATGCGGATCTCGTGAGTTGCGAGGTTTGCTACCGAGCGTTGCGGGAGTTTGCGGACCACTGGGTATCAAACTGGGAGGATTTGATGTAGCAGGGCTCTTCTCCTCTGGAGGGAGGGCCTCCTCTCTTAACGGTGCTGTCCCGAGACTGCTTCATCGCCCGAAGTCGCCCGTTTTGTATTGTGACGTATCTAGCCGCCCCTGTGGGTGCGTCCTTCTTGCAGGTTCTCCCGGTGTAGATGCTCCCGACGGAACCCCTGCCGTTTGAAGCCAGAGCCCGGGACCACTCAGTAGCATGAATTCACCATCTCATCGCCTACTATTCACCCTACTACATTATAATTATTTTTTCATTACACTGTTTATAACTTTAGTACGTAAGCTATAACTTGTATATATGTTTTATATAATGTCCGAGGGGGTAGAAACCAGGAGAATCTTCCAGCCCTGCAGCCATGTATTGGTGAAATTTAGGACGGGCTATCATAACTGAATGCTTATACAAAATTGTGGATCAGTACTGTTGACTGTGGAAGAGTATCCTCTCCGGGAGCCGATCCTGGGAGTAGAATCAGGTCATGTTCCATAAAAATGCATTTTCATCGGAACTTAACTAACACGTAATTTTTTTACATAATAGAATAAGAGGAAGTGGTTCTAATTCAGCTTTAAATTCAAGATTGGGCCTATACAAACATATTGACAAAATATTGCAAAGTAAATAAAAACTTGTAAAAATACTTTGTTTTTTGAATACACCTTGAGCAATTGGAGGAAAGTAGTCCTTAACTTCGTCAGATTGAGCGTTGAGGTTCACCCGCCAATAAGACCATAGTATGTTTAAATGCCGTGTAAATCATGTAGAAACGTGGCGGTGGAAACTATTATCGAGAAGCAAAGCATTTTTCTAATTATTATTCAATTAAATTTATTATTTTTACCGAAAATTTCTATTTAAAATCATACAATCGTGTAACGTTGCCCTGTAGTCACGTTATTCTATATTTTGTAGACACACTACTTGATCCTTTACGGTACAGTTTTCGCTCTTTTCACAGCATTATTTCAGCTCTGGTTACCGATGTCACGATACGATATGGATAGCAGAAAACTCACCATTCTCACTCTACTCCTTTTCGGTAGCATATTTAATATAGTAGACCTTGATCTTCTGTTGCCACGGTTACGTTCTCTCAACGTCTCGTATGATACGACAAAGTGGTTTGAGCTTTACCTGAGAATGAGCCGGCGCGGCAGTGTATTAAATCAGCTTACAATCACACGGATCTCATCGATCTCACTGCTGGTGAGCCCCGAGGAAGGAGAACAATAATCATATCTTAGTTAAGAAGAATAATCATATATACAGTACTAGCGGTCCCGACACACGTTGTCCTGCCCGAGCGTTGGCTTGCCTGCTATTAGCAGGTTCAGCAAACGTTTTTTCGATATCCGAATTTTCGATGTACTATATACTGAGTGACATTTGAGATTGAGTTTGTCATTTCCTTTTTTTCGTTTCGTCATTGCGCGATTTGCTGTTGCCCAAAGCAAAATCAAAAAGTGAGTGCAATTTATCGTAGAAGTTCATCGCGTTCACTTTCTTGTTTGTTTCTGCACCTGCCAAGTAAAAATATAAATAAAACAAAAAGAAATTAATCGTAGAGAAAAGAAAAAAGAAAATGTGTATGTAGATTGTGCCTGTCGCTGAATTTGTTTGTTTGATGTTGAAATGATATCCATCTTCTCCTTTCCAAAATATTAATGGATATTGCAAATCGTCGTAACAACAATAACTGGCTTTAATTGTCTGCACCTTGTCATCTGTGCGTTGGAATCGTATATCTCGACGTTCTTATGCGTCGCCAACCATAACAACAAGGCCATCCAGGCCGCATATTTTTGAAGAGACATGTCCTAAAATAGCCCGGACACGTTAAAAAAACAACTGCAAATCTTATTAACGTTGGTGCATTGTATCGGCTCGCGTGCTCTCCAGATAATACTTGGCTGCTTTGATGGCAATCATGTAGTTGTCATTTTGCACTCTGTTTGATACGGTATTGGACAACTGGACCAACTGGTTGTGATTTCCAAAAACGGTCCCAAATTCGCCACAATTTCTCGCTTATTCATCCGCTCGATATAGTTGTATTGGCAGCGTATGTTCATTTGTTGCTCTTCATCGCCCATGAAGTAGATTTGCAAGAATTTTGAATCGGCATCAGGCATCGCGATTAAATAAGCAATTTGATACACTTGAACCTGAATCTTAAACGTTGATTTAAAATTGCGGCCATCCTCATTCTGAATGATTTTTGTTGCTCCGAATGACGTCATTTAGGAGCAAGAATTGCATTTACGGATGTTACGCAAAAACAATTTTGATTGAGGTGTGGCTCCAGCCAATAGTGTTTTCAATGGTTCTGGCGGTTAATTCAACAGTGGCAGTCCAACTTTCCAGACGCGCAGCATAAACCGGCCGATTCACCTTTGTATTTGAATGCAATGCAGTGTCGGCATTCTTTGTCTTTAGCGCCGATGACAATTTGAAAATTTGACGAATAGTCGATGACCGACTCATTTTCGAACGCAAGGCGTGTCAGTGCGCGATGTACTTGCAGCTCTTGTGCTCTGCGAGCGTCGATGGCTCGTTGACACGCTTGTCTTTGTCTCCAATGCATTAGCTCGAAGGCGTTCGTTTAGTTGCTCTTGACTTTCGTTTTCACGAAACCTAGTGTCTTAAATTTGAAGATACGATTTTCGTTTATTTTTTCCTAGAATATAGGTTTTCTGTTTTTTTTTTCTTTATGAGGTTTATTTTTGTATTTCAAGTAACGATTTCTAAGTTATTCGATAACAAAAAATATATGAAATTATAAATCCACTGTCTGAACGTTGCTGTGATAAATGTGTCATTTTTTTACACTTACCTAATTACTTAAAAATAACGCTACTATTTTTCTACTCCCTTTTTTATTAATGGATCCAACCAATAATAATATCTCCTATTCTAGACGCCAACCGGGCACACAGCTACTTGCTTTAAATTTAAACGAAAAACCTACGTTATATGACGTAGTCGGCACGGCATATTTTTTTGAATGTAAGTGACCAGTTCCGGAAACTCTTAGTATAACCTATGTATGCAGCCATGTTATTAAGTAATAATATTAACGAGAAATAATATATAAGAATACAGCCGATAATAATTACCAAAAATATTAATCATATAATTAGATAATACCAAAATCTAATCGGGGTCTGTGTTTCTTTCATTTGTCCATTGGAGTTGGGAGATTTTGTACAATTGGAGTTGGGAGTTTAATAGGGACTCTTTTAAGGTTCGTTTCTGGGGTTAAATACTTTTCGAGCTTAAATATGAAATGTCTATGCATGATAGTGGACTTCATAATATCTTCAAGTTTATTGTTAATAAACAAACTCGGCCGCAAAATTTCTTGTTGGGAGATTTCATACATTTTAATCGCTGTAAAAGTTAGCAATATTAACATAATTGCAGCATTGTGACACTGCGGCTTGTCACACGAAATCTATTGTGAACGTTTCTCATAAAGTTAGATAAAGCAACCTTACGATTATGATACCGGACCGGAACATAACTCATGATGACGTAGTAACGGCAGTGAGCTCTTGTACTAATCGTAAAGAGTAGTCCAACGGGTGTTAGGTATTTGTCGCTGCTATCTACAAAGAGTCTAAACTGGAATGCAGGACGCATTCCGGAAATATTTATATTAATATAATGAATACCTCGCTTGGTTACAATATTTCCGCGCTGAATTATTATTTTGTAGGGGTTTTTCGCCTAAAGTGTTACGTACAGAGTAAGTTTACGATATTTTCATTCTGCTGGAGATTATGATAGGGTGGCTTTCAGTGCGACTTTAGTGGCCATCTTGACCATATTATAATACATATGCTGCAATTACATTAGTTAAGATTAGTCGGCACAGAAAGCCAACCCCTTGGTAATATTTACCTAAAAAGATAAGACGTACTAAATGTTAATATAATATTGATGCGTGAATCTTATACGTATCATTTACAAGTATGTTTCACTTTCACCTATTTTAAAGCTAACTATTTTTAATTCTTTTAAGCTATTGCATAGCTTTTATCGCGGGCCTAGCCCAGTGCGGCGACCGAATGAAGAAATTTCTTAACGAAAATTAATGATTTTAAACTGATAATTACGTCTAAACGAGTACTGCTTACGATTGGAAAAAAATATATGTTAAACAAAAACATTTTCCTAATATTCTTAGCTTTGAATATTTTAGATTTTGTTTATATTACATAGTGTAATTGATTTGTGAAATTAGGTCTAACCGAACACAAAAACGACTACTACGCAAATACTATCTGGCGTATTATTATGAAACCTGCACCATTTTAAACATATTTCAATTATCTACCTTTTTATCTACGTTTTTTTTTCGAAAACTGCGTTTTTTTTTGCTTTATTGAATAAAAAATTCGTGCGCGGCGCTCTATCGGAAGACGTTTAAATTATTCCGAATCATTTGCTACCGCAGCCGCAAATGATTCGGAATAATTTCAACGTTTTCCGGATAGAGCGCAGTTATCTGATATCAGAAAAAATAAAATAAATAAATAATTATAATTGCATAAGTTGTTAAAAATGCTATGCAATAGCTTTACCGCGGCAGTCCCCGAGTGCCACACGTATTTTCTTTTTTTTGTGCATTTTTCATAAGTTTTTAAATTTAGAGAAATTTTATGGAATATATGAGGGATTAACCAATTCAATCTTCGTTTTCCATAAAGGTTCCGAAAAGGAGGGACGAGCCGTTCGCTTTGTATCAGTGTATCTTGTGTTTATGTTGGACATAAATTCGGAATTCGTCAATCTCGAAATATTGAACTGTCAATCAACGAATAAAAAAGTACCTTAGCTGGTAATATGCCACAATAATAAAAAAGTTCTATCTGGTCGTTTCTGAATTTATGTTGAATCTTGTTTGGAACTATCATTTTTAAAAATCGGTGTTGTAGAGCTGTGATGCGCGATATGTAAGATTTAAAAGTATTGCCGTAGGTTGTAATTCCGCACGGAAAAAAATGATGTGGTTAATTTTACGAAACAGCCGTTGTTAAAATAAGTTTTGTAATGTTAACGTATGATCTTGTAAAATATACAAAAGTCGCTACAAAACAAGAATGTTAAAATTACCAAAAAGATATTGTTAAGTTATTTATAAAAGCAAGTGTTAAAATTACTTATAAGTAATGGTAGATTTTTTTTATTTATTATTTATGTAATTTACTTATTCCAACAAGTACAATGAATCGTAAAGTATAGTAAAGTTAAACAACATTTGTTATTTAATAAAATATATTTCAATTTAGCAACAACTACTGACAATACTGGTAAGCCTTACTGTCGTTATTAGTAAAATTTACATATTTACTCAAGTAAATTTAACAGGGACTCATTTCTTAAAAAATATTAAAAATTTCAGTTTATCCTACGTATATTATTAGTAAAATCAACTATAAACTTTCAGTTAGCATAACGTCATTGATTTGTTATAAAATGAGAAACAATATTTGTTAAAATGAAATGATATTATTAGTATAATTAAAGCATTCGTGTAAGTAAATTTTCAGTCCATAATTCGGTAGAACGTACTCATACATTTTCGTCGTCAGTACCATTATTCATAGTAATATTAACCATTACGTTCCCTGAAATACACAAATTATGTATTTGGTAATAAATACGAAAGAAATTATGTAAATATAACTGTTATTATTCACATAATTTAAGTGTTATCGGATGTTGAAATCACAGTCTAAATTTTAAAAGAAATTACTGAATATGTTTGTTGGTCCTAATATTATTAATAATAAAATTAATCGAAAATCCTCGGTTAAAACAATGATTATTGATTTCGTTAATAATACGAAATAGTACTTGTTAATGTCACGGTTATTATTATTATATCATTTACATATTTCCTACACTACAATTGTCAATAAATACAAACGGAGCTGCCATGGAATTCACCGACCGGAGTCGGGCCCATCATAATACAATTTTTTACACTTCGGGGGTGAGCAGTGGATTCCGGACTTACGAACCGGCTGTGGTAGGTTTAGGACAGCTGTCTTGCCACATGTGAGCGTTCACCTTGCCACCCATTCACTCCCCTTTGAAGCCATAGAATTTGAGATGCGCAAATCGCAGTTTTAGATAATTTTTCTAAGAAAGAGTTGATTATTTTTCTGGAAAGGCCAAGATCTTTAAAGAGGTGAAATAGAGATTTAGCTGGCAGGCCACGAGCGCCAACTTCCACCGCGTGAAGGTGAACAGTGAAGCCGTTCCGGGTTACGGCATTTGCAAGATCATGGTATTTATTTAATTTGTACTCGTGGTCTTTTGGGATATTTGATTCCCATGGAACAGTTAATTCTACAATAAGAGCCACCTTCCGAGATAGAGAGTAAAGAGTTATATCTGGACGGAGGGCTGTGCATCCGAGACTTTCAGGGAATTTATACTGCTTAGAGACCGAATCAACCTCCAGAATCCAATCCGTAGCTTCCTCGATTATTGAGAAAGGTTTTGTAGTTAAATGTTTTTTGCATTTAGAGCCATCCCGCACAAACTGTATTGGGGGTTTGGAGGATACTGTCAAACCCTTGTTGGCACGAGCCACTGAGAGACTAATTACCTCGCGAATAACAGCGAGAACTTTGTCATGGCGGTAAGTGTATTATACCGTCCTTGATCTAAGGCCACCTTGCAGCCAGCTAGAATGTGTCTAGCTGTGCAAGGGGTATTGCTACAGAGGGGACAAGAACTATCCTCGGCAAAGCTCCAACGAGCGAGGTTACTGGGGTCTGGAAGTGTATGCTGAAAGGCATTCAAATAAAATTTCAGCATCTCTGGCGTCCAGTCATAGAGCATTACCTTCCAGTGCATTGGAGGCGGAATGCAAAAGTCCCCAATTGTTGTCCAATCATTCTGGCATTGAAGGCCAATAGCATGAGCCATACTCTTGCTGTCGTAATCTCCCCGCAAAAGAGACTTCTTCAAGTCCACGTCGCTCGTGGTTGTACTGCCATACCCCAGACCAGTGCCATTCTGGCTGATTCCAGTAAGGAACTTTTTGTGGAAGTCTACGCGGGCTTGTAGATCATTTGAATCACTACGGCCACTTATTACGTGCTTCGATATTGCCGGATCTTTGGAATTGCACAGAATCGAATTTTTGGTTATTCTGGAGTTGGCGTAGAGCAGAGAGGGCAGTTTAAGCGCTAGCCCAAAATTTTGTTTGGACCTGAAGAGAGTCGAGGGGTCAGCTGGTTTGGCTAAGGACAGCCAGGATTTTAAACTAGCTGTCACCAGCGCATCTAGACGGGACAGTTGGGTTTTGGTAAAATCGTAAATAAGAAAGGGCCATGACAAATGTGACGTTAGATAATTGTCATAGATCCAGGCCTTACGAGAGCCAGAAATTAGCAAGGCATCTATTTTCGCCAGGCAACTTTTGAAATGCTCTATAACATGATCGCCCGAGTCGTGTTTTCCCTGATGGGTGATTTTTCTGCCGAGAAATTTGAAATGATTGTTTGGGTCTATAAGGGAGATATTAGAGCCCTTATAGACCAATTTGGGGTCATAGGATGTAAATTTTGTGCCCATGCGGGCGAGTCCAAGGCAAAAACATTTGGAGGGCTTCACTTTTATACAGCCTGACCAGTCGCAGAAAAGCTCCACTTTCTGTAATAGCAGGGAAATTGTACAGGGAAATTGTACAGGGAATTTCTGTAATAGCAGACATTAATTTGGTATTAAATACGAAAAAATACTTGTTAATGTAATGGTCATTGTTACTAATAACTACGCGTTCTCGAAAGTAACAGTTTGCAATTATTGATTTAGTGGAATTTATTGAATATATTTCGTTACCAATATTTCCTACACTACAATTGTCAGACATTAATTTGGTATTAAATACGAAAAAATACTTGTTAATGTAATGGTCATTGTTACTAATAACTACGCGTTCTCGAAAGTAACAGTTTGCAATTATTGATTTAGTGGAATTTATTGAATATATTTCGTTACCAATACTACACTAATAGCAAAATTTACTAATATGTTTCAATAATTGTAAAGTATATGTATTTGGTAACAAATACAGAATATTTTATGCAAGAATCACTTTTATTGTTAATATAAATTGCCTGTTCACAAACGCTTAATTTACAATCACTAATGTCATTAAATTAACTGAAAAAAATCATTAGGCCCTACTGTTATTTATAGTGAAATATACCATAACGTTTCAGTCTATATAAAGGTCATTAATTTGTTAATATACACGAAAGAGTAAATGTTAATGCCACTGACATTATTAGTATTATTTTCGACATTCTATAGTAAAAATTGCAATCCTTAATTTTGGGGAAGTTCTTGGATATATATGAAATCGAAGACTATCGCGGTTGTTTGACACCCGCGAGGTTTGAAAATCCGCCGTGCACTCAAAAGTCCAGTGCCTGCCGAGAATATGCCACGCAACTCAAGTGGTTAAATTAATATAAAAATTATTAAACTCTTTCGTTGCTCTTACAAAACAATTTTGTAAAAAAGATAATAATGGCAACGTCGCATAGCAAGCAACGGCTTTACCGTACGGCGCGGCAACATAGCATAACGGTCTTTAGGGGACTTTTTAAGATTCGCAGTGTTGCCATATAGGCCGAATTATCCCCGATTGCGGTACTAAATAAATTGGTTGTCTGTAAAGTCGGTTTACGAACGATAAGAATACGATAGAAATATTAATTAAAATTGTAACTAATATTTCTTCTGTCTCTTTTCTACCGAGGTTCATTAGCCATAATGTAAGGTGATATTTTTGTTGTGTTCTGCTTACCTCCAATATGGTTTTACTCATAATATTTGCCATTCTTGGAGCAAGAAAGCTGTAGTGACGTTGTCCAAAAGATGTTAGACGTTTTGGCACTTTAAAGTTTTCCTTATAACGACCTGTTCTCACACTGTTTTTTGTATAAACATTATCTTCGTCCCCAGTATTGTTTTTAAGATGAAGTACTGCTTTAAGGCAATACAACTGCCTTAAATCCAGCAATTGTGCCTCAACAAACAGGTCGTCGGATGGATAACGCCTTGGTTTCCTTAGCATAATTCTGATTATTGCCTTTTGGACAACGCTCACTTTCTGGAGGAGGGTTTTCCCGCAAGCTCCCTATCCAATTATACCATATGTCATAATGGATTGGCATATAGCATAATATATCATTTTTAAGAAAGGCAGACAGAGAATATCTTGCAGTTGTATAAATATGTAAATTAATTTTCTTAGTTTTTTTACTAGACACTCGATTCGTGCTTCCCACCGTAGGTGTCTATCTACCATTATTCCGAGATATTTTATCTCTCGGACTGGTCCAAGTGGTAGACAACGACATGTGGCATCTCGCCGGCAGTCATGAATAATAAGATGATTGCGATCGTCCGGTTGGCCTCTCACGTCGATGCTCAATGGAATGTATTTTGTTTTGCTAATATTTAATGTGAGTAGGTTTTGGTCCAGCCAGGTTTTAATTGCAGCCATTGCGATGTTAGTTTGATTATATACTTTCTCCCAAGTAGAACCGGAAATGACTAACACCGTGTCATCCGCATACGCTATTGTTTTACCGAAACCAAGCTCACAAAGCGGATTTATATACATAGTGAATAGAATTGGTCCGAGAACGCTACCTTGAGGAACGCCATATATCAGCAACCGCGATACACTTTGAGCACCCGTTAAGGTTAACCGTTTGTGTTCTGTTTTCTAGGTAATTGGTAAACCAATTCAAAGCAAAGCCATTGATACCATAACCCACTAATATTTTACAAAGTATTTTATGAGATATAGTATCAAAGGCCTTTGCTAGATCTAAAAATACCGCAATGCATTTGTTTTTCGAATCTAATGCGTCCGTTATGCTTTTTGTAACCTTTTTGTAGCCTCACTGGTACCGACCCCGTTCCGAAAGCCGAATTGATTATTAGATAGAAGATCCATGTTATCTAAGTGTTTAGTGAGTCTTTCCTTTACCACTTTTTCCAGTATTTTGCTCAGATTGTTAAGAAGTGAGATAGGCCTGTAGTTCGCAATATCTGTGTCATCGTCTTGCGTATATATTGGTATTATATTGGCATGCTTAAAGTGATTTGGGAAGATCCCCGTCCTAAAGCTTTTGTTTATTATGTATTCAAGTGGAATGGCAAGGTTGGTTTTAAAGGTTTTTATAATATCTACTTTGATATTATCAGGACCGTTTGAGTTGTTGTTTTTGAGTGTTGATATAATTTTGATAATTTCCGTCTTTGTTGTTGGTCTCAGGTAAAATGACGCCGACTTACTATCATTGGTGTCGATCCTGTCCGCTAGTTCGTCTTCCAGAATATTATTTTTTTGAAGATTTTTATTTGCTAACACATGGCCTATGCTGTTGAAATATTCGTTAATATAATTTACGACTTTCTCAGGGTCTTGATCGACTGTGACTATCTCTCCCATTATATTTAATTCCGAGATTGTTTTATATTTTGTATTACTGAAAGCAATATTTTTGACTGTTTTCCATATATTTTTCGAATCATGTTTGACTACTTCTATTTTTTTTCTATAAAACTTTCTTTTCGTATTTTTTATTATCAAATGACACAAGTTTTTATATTTTATATAATACTCTTGTAATTCTTCATCCGCTGCATTTTTTAGTATAGCTTTGTGAAGTTTATCCCTATTTCGAACACACCGAACCAATCCATCAGTAATCCATTCCTTGAGTCGTTGCTTTTTATGTGGGATGGGTTTTTGGGTCACTGTGGTGCATTTTTCGATATACCCTTCTAGTTGTGATAAAGTTTTCAGTTGCCTTATCCACGTCGTCTTCGTTTAATACTGTGTCCCAAGATTCATTGCAGATAAAGTGGGTTAGATTTTTTAAGTCAATTTGTTTTGTCGTAATAATATGTTTTTTCTTTTTGTATATAAAGTCATTCATTCCAAAAATTATGGCATAGTGATCACTGATTGCCGTATTGTATACAGCCGAGATATGTTGCAGTCGATATAATAACATAACAACATAATGTAATAACATATTAATACTAAACGTTGATTTTGAATTATAATAACATTAGGTTGTTAAATCAATTACTATTGTTTTATTGAATTTTCAATTTGTACTACTTTTTTTCTAAAATACGATTACTGAAATGACAATAGTTTGATCGCCTCAAAAATAAAGTTGGCTGGCAACGCTGTGCTGTTTAGCGACTTTCGGCCGGCTGCCGACCGATCATGACTATTCGTGTTTTGTTTACCGTGAGTGTACCGTGTCGTCACGCACAATGGAGAACACAATATTATGTGATCTAAGTGAAGAAACACAAGAAGTATTCAGAGGTAAGCTAGTTTATTATTTGCATTGTTCTAGTATTGCTACCAGGGAATATATATGGTATCGCTACCTAGCTTATTTTTTAAAAAAACATAAGCCAACTAACTACTAAATTGGATCATAAAATTGCGTCGGATTTTTAACATTTTTATTTTTTATATTTTTAAATTAGTTTTTATGATGGTTTAAAAAAACTAACTTAACCTACTGTCATAGAGGTGTTTATAAATTATTAAAAAAAAACTAACCTACCGAAATCTATGTGTTTGACGCTTCTTTATATGCCTATATCTCGCTTATTTATTGAGTCCGCCAAAAGATTATTGCAGTTTCGGAATCAGCGTGGTGAATATAGTCGGTGACGTTAAAAAATCTACAATGTAGAACTGTAAAATCGAAGACTATCGCGGTTGTTTGACATTCTATTTTTTACATTTTATTGTAACACATATAACATTCTCTCTGAGAAAAGGCGACTGTCCCCCAGTCAAACTGGGCGATAGTATACTAACCGAGAGCGACACTGTTAAATACTTAGAAATGCACGTTTATCGTATGCTAAACTGGAAGAAGCATATCCAAAGTAAAAGATTTGAGGTCAACCTTAAATACAGAAGCCTCAGTTAGCTCATGGGGAGAAAATCTAAACTGATTTAATAATTACCAATATAAAGTAAATCACCGACCTTTATATATTTTACTCGGATCAAAAAATTTTTTATTTCTAAGAGGTCACGGTAATCTATAAATAATTTATAACTTAATTATGAAATTTCAGATTCACGCGATTTGGTAATTCTAACACTTCTTGCGGCCAAGATAAAGCCAACCAGCAAAGTAAGGGATACAGCTGAAAAGAAAAAAATCTGCAAGACATCTATCCAAGAGTCCAAGGAATCCTTCATTTTGCACGTGACGGTTAGGCTGCTTTCATATTATTTAGCAAGTTTGCAAAGTATACCTATTTAGTATACAAAGTTTTCTATATAACATATGAATGATCAATTATTATTCTTTCCAGAACCATGCTGACGTTGAACAGCAGCTGAAAAACCGGAGAGACGCATATGAAAGAAAAGGACTGACTTGTCAACCTTGTGTGATCGCTGTTGGTGCTACTGTGCAAGAAGTGCACGACTTCCTAGTTGTGCTGGATGACATCAAATACCAAGTTGGTTCAATATTGAAAGCTGTTGATATTTGCTTTAAATCTTACATGGTTTTTAACGCGTGCTATCCGCTGGAGTGTGAACAAATATGGCTATTTATACAGAAGTATTTCTATGAGATCGATTTAAAAGGCGATAAGAAACTCTCATATGTTTCTGCCTTTATGGCAGAGTTGATGTGAAATAATTGTATCTACTTAAAAATTCAACATGTGGAACTGTTTTAATTGCAGTGCAAATTTAAGTACTTCTAAAAATTTAAGTTGAAGTTTGATAAGTAGATACATGGTCAAATTTGTTTTTGTTGAGAATATTTTTCAAGTAAGTTGATACCTAAAGTAGCGCGCCTTCTAATAGTACTTTTGTAAAACTTAATAATTACCGTTCACATTAAATTCTGATTTGGTCTATTTTCTATGAATATATGTAAGTACCTTATGAAAAAGTAATAGCAAACAGATTTAATATAAAATGTAAAGAAGTAATATAAGAAGTGGCCTGTTTCCATTCCCCACGAAACAATATTAAGGAAATGGGTTCAGTGTTTTGATATTATAATAGCAAACAATGTGAGAGATTTTTTTATGTACCTACTTATATTTAAAGTTTGATAAATGTTAAGTTAAAGTTGAAGTTTGAAGTTGAAGTTTGATTTTGATTTTGTTTTGAAGTTAAGTTGAAGTTAAAGTTTGGTAAATTAAGTTGAAGTTTGATAAATGTATATTTTTTGTGTCTATAATAAAAGTGAATAAAAAATATTTGTTTTATTTTACAGAATCGCACACATGAAACGAAGCACTATTTTAGCAATACAACACAGGTTGGTTTTTCAGAAGGTTTCACCAATTTATTTTACTGAATACTATCAGGTATGTATATTAAGTAGATACAACCAAAGCATTATGGGTCACACAACAGACCTTTATTTTTAGTATTAATCAATAACACATTGAGTTTTGAATGATAAAAGTATTCAAAACTAATCTTAATTTCATCAGTCCACGAAGCACCAAGCTGAGAATTCTCAATATTTAAACTGAGATCTCTCGAAAAGTAATTCGTCACACACTCTTTTGTGACAAGTATGACAGTTCTCAGCTTGATGCTTCGCTGGTGAAATGATGATTATGTATTATTGGTTGATGCTACAAATTAAGGTCTGGTTGTTTTAGTAATAATGCTTTGGTTGTATCTACTTAATATAACTGATAATATGCACTAAATAAATTGGTGAATACTACCAAATAAACCTGTGTTGAAATTACATAAATAATTTAGTGAATACTAACAAATGTATCATTTGTAGCTATTACCAAATCTACATTTATAAATACTGCGAATCAATGTTTTGTAATAATTACAATTTAATTAGTTGATTCTAGCAAATGATACTATGTTGTATTTACGTGCACATCTTATTAAATACTACGGAGTAAATTTCCTTAAATTCACAAAATTACATTGGTAAATCCTGCAAAATTATGTTTTTTAATATTCACAATTTATTTAGTTGATCTTACGAAATAATACATAGTTTTATTTACGTACACTTCTCATTAAATAATACCAAGTATATTTCCTTGCCTTCACCAAACGAAATTGGTAATACTGCAAATAATATTTTGTAATATTCGTTGATCTTACAAAATATTACATTGTTATTTTTACGTATACTTCTTATTAAAAGCTACCAAGTAAATTAAATTGCAGTTACCAAAGTAAATTGGTAAATACTGCAAATTAATGTTTTGTTATATTAATAATTTAAATAGTTGATCCTAGGAATTAATACATAGTTGTATTTACATACACTTCTTACTGAATAATACCAAATAACATTTCATGTATTCACAAAACTAAATTCGTATTTAACTTATGATACCGTTAGTTATTACTAAATACATTTCGTAAAATCATCTAAAGTTTTAATGTAACATTTAGCAAGACTATTCTATAAATTTAACAAAATTGTTTTGTAACATTTACTAAACCTATAAAATCATTCCAATCAGTTCAAACAATTACTTTACTAAATTAAATTTGTCAAATCTATCAAAAGAGTTGTACTTCTTACTAAACTTTATTTGTATTTTTAATTAGAAAAGCCGGAAGAACTAGTAAAATTAACACAAATATATCTGGTGACATTAACTTAAGTATTTGTAAGTTATACAAGAAGTGTTAGTAAACAATTTAACTAAAAATGTTTAGTAGTATCAACATTTTTCTCGATAGGACCTATATTAACATATAGGTTTTGTAAAATATGCATGGAATTTCGTAATATTAATCAATTTTTTTTTTCCGTGCGTAAGCAATAATAGATTCGACCAGGGCAAAATACAGGCTTCTCAGCTGGTTGTATTTGAGAATGTATTTAAAGTGGTAGATTTTTATAATTGTTTGCTAAGTTTTTTTGCATATATTATAAATGTGCACTTCCCAGTTGAATTTCTTATCAATCGTTAGTCCAAGGTATCTTTCAGTATCGACTTTTTTATATGATCACACCGACAGTCCGGTTGTGGATTATTTAGACAGTTATGCGTATGGATTTTAATTGCAAAGCTACTTCCTCGTTCACTTGCCAGCCTTGAGCTGATATGCATAACTTTACGTTTTTCGGCATTGATTATCAGGTCATTGTTATGTGCCCATTCCCGTATCTTATTGAAATAGTGTTGCAAGTTTTGAGAAGCCGTATTAATGTCCGTGTCACACGCAAATTTAGCAGTCGGAAGTACATCCGCTGATCCCGTTTGTGTACATGATCTACAGTATTGGGCCCCAAATGCTTCCCTGAGCAGTTCCTGATCGTACTAACTCCTCACTACTAAAATTGTTATTTATTTTAACTACCATGTATCTGTTGCTTAGGTAGATTGTTAGCAGTCTCGATACATTTCCCCTTTTTTCGACTTCTTCATAGACTTTCGGAAACTATCTATGTTTTAAGATATAAAATGCACGAGAAAAGTTTATTAAGAGCATGATCACATGTTTAGATAGCAGCCTAGTAGTGCTTCTGCCTTTTAGAAAGCCGTGTTGATTTTCCGCGATTATGTCGTGATTTTGGAAGTATGTTTGTGTTTTATCTCCGATGTAGGCTTCGATACTTTGTCTATAGCGGATAATATGGATAAAGGCCTGTAATTACTACAGTTTTAAAAATAAGTACTAACTATAGATTAAGTTGACAGTGCACACTTAATATCATCATTAAAAGTCTGCCTTCGAACAGGCCTAGGCCTATAGTTAGGCGACTGTGTCAATCATAAAAATAATGTCGCATCAATTTCTTGCTAACATCTTAATCAAATATGACATTAACTTTTTACTAGATGTGTTACTACTAAATAAAAAATAAAAAAAATGTATATGGCTTATCTTCTTGTAGATGGGTCTTATTGTAGAGGTCTTTAAGGCATCTGAAAATTGTCCCGTCTTTATACAGAGATTAATTAAATGACTTATTAAGATTATATATATAAGATATATAAGATTAGGTATATATCCCTAATACTGATGTTGTCTTTATTAGGCTCTATATAGGGAGTTCGCAAGCTTTCGCCTTATCACTTTGGACTGGCGTTTGTGTTGCCGCTACCACCTCGCCCGGAGCCATGCCCACTATCGAGGCAGGTTTGCAGTACGATGCATTTGCTTCCGATTGCGTCCGAGATGATACGATTGTAGGCTTTATCATTTGAGTCGATGTTACTCGGAAATGGCATTCCTTACTTAGTAAAGAAACAATGGCTTTTGCTATACGAAGTTTTATTAGGAATTAGAATTAAATATTATGAACCATAATATAATTAAAAAACATTCATCCCATTCCCGTAAAAAACAAACATTCCTGTAAAAAAATATATCACTGGCATTAGCGCGGTGCGCTTCCGAACGAGACGCCCTCAGATCAGTCTTGACATCCTAGGCGATATATTGCCATTTAGGTTGAGATACCCAGGTACTAGTCATTTCCGGAGTGGCGATTTTAAGGCGATGCCATGATTTTTGCAAAAAGGCTACTTTAGGCTATCTTTTCTGGTGACATCGCATCGCCAACCATTCATGTGCAAAACTTGGCAGCACTGCCTCAGATACGCCGCGATACGAATAAACATTTTAAAAAATCGGTTGTGTCACCCTAAGACTTTTCCGGCGAGCAGACAAGACTCCTCTCCCATCCCTCGCGCGCCAACCCTCTAACCAACCCCCACCAACTCACCCCCCCCTCTCCCCGCCTACTCACACCCCACCAAACCCCTTCCCCCTTCGATAGTGATTGTGTCATTTGATTATGATCGCAAATGTAGTATATTTGTAGTATTATTGAAGTATTTATATGGTATTAAAATGGCTATTTTCCGATATGCTTAGGAAACAGTCTTTCCATAGTCTCCAGACCCCTTCGGCAATTAGTCAGAATGCACAACCGACTGGCATCGCCGACCGGTGCGCAAACCGTCCAGTGGCGCCAGGATGCAATCCCGCCGGGAGAAACCGGTCCACCAGCTGTGAGGCCTGAGACACGGGAGTCTTACCCAGGGTAGCATTCCACTCGAGGAGGCTTCTGAATAGGAGCTGAATCGTGAGTTGAGCCGATCCGAGAACAAAATGGATCTTGTGGCCCAAGCTGCACGAAACCGTTCACCACCAAGGTGAACCATAACTCTGCAGCACATCAACATATATGCCGTTTAACTGATTGCCATAATAATTGGCACATCGGTATCCGAGCACGGATATAACACGGGCAATGCCGGGTAATATCAATAGTATTAAATTAAACCGGTCAAGTACGAGACAGACTCGCGAGTCGAGCTGTTATGCTATGAAGCGTTTTGATACATACACACACTGACTAGAATGAGGTTTTGCAGTTCACATATTATTTTTTTACAATCAAATTGTATACGAGTTTATACCTTCAATTATGCGATCTAAAGGAGATTATAAAATCGATTTATAAAGTCAGATTCCTTTTTTTAAACACACGTTATAATATAAGAAACATATTGATAAAATTATGGTAGTTTATTAAAGAAACTGCGTTGAAAATGCTACAAAGAATTTGTTTAGGCACACATTGGGCTCGATTTCGTTTCTTCGTGAACTAATATCGGAAAAAAGTTCATGCGAACGAGACATAGCAGTGCGTTAGAGAGGAATGTAAATTGAACGATCTTATATTTTTCCATACAAAAACTACCCGCCGAATATAGAACCACCAGAATTGCTTTGAAAACAGTTCGTCCGGTCTTCGATTAGGCCGATGCATTCGATCGCTAGTTTTATGCTGAAAAAGTGACAAACATTCATTTAATATTTCGTTCTAACGTATTGCTCTGTCTTGCTGGCTTGCACTAATTCCGATATTAATTCACGCAGAAACGCAATCGGACCTTTTATATGTATATATTAAGAAAAGCTGTTTTTAATCCAACTTTATATGAGAAGATCTCATTAGGATATGTCCAATTGTTTTAAAATTTTCCAAAAATATTTTTCCATTTACATGAAATCAGATTTTTTATGTACTCATAAAGGAGTAGTTTTTAAATGTAAACGCCAGAAAAAATTGTACACACAAAAATAAACCAAAAATATTTTTTCAAACGTGTTTATTTAGATTTTAAAAGAATAACACTATCAAGAAGTTTTCTTTTATTTTGATCTTTATTACTGAGAACAAAATACTGAATATCAGAAAGTTAAACATGCTTTAAAAATGCAAGTAAAAATGATTTTCCTCTGTAACAGTAAGAAAACTTTCTAAACATTGTTAACTCAGTTTTTGTGTAAAATAATATCTGAAGAAAAAAAACATAACATCATAAATCGAAAGTGTTAAAAAATATCGGAATATTTTTATTTTATTTTAGAAGACCGACTTTTCTGCGCTCCTTTGAGGTGAGCGCAGAAGACTCGGGATAAAAACAACCCGCCGTCTAGCTACGCCACCAGCCCGTCAGAGGCCAACGACTTACGGCGAGGCACCGGGAAAGGTACCCAGCGGACAGCCTGACCCCTGACTACCAGTTTGGAAGGCTATTTCCTGCTGGAATTAACCTTCAGGATACCTCCTACCTCCTGACTGGTTACAGGATCTAGGTCACTTGCGTGGTCCCCCCCCCCCCTTATGAAGCGGGGATTCAGTGTCAACCGAATCTATCGCTGACCAGGGCATCCTTTGCCCGGCTTATTTACCCGGGATGAGGTAGCTGAACGGTCGTTTCAAGAGCAGTTGCCATAAGGTTAACAACCACCCCCGCTCTATAGGGAACATTACTGTTCCCAGACTACACCGGCGGTTAGGAGGAGTGCACAATCGATTGGCTGACGCCGCACGGTGCGCAAAACGTCCAGGAGCGCCCGAAGGTTGACTCCTAGGGGAGACCGGTCCGCAGGCCAGCGTCCTACCCTGGCTCTCCCTTCTGCGTGGAGGCCACCGAATCGGACCCGTGAGTATGACCGATCCCGATCGAATGGGTCTTCGTGGCCAACTCCAATAGGGCCCATTAGCATCTTCAGGCTCAATCGAATAATCATGGAACTAATTAGACAAATAGTAACATCAAAGCGTTTACCGGCACAATCAGTTGAGCCTAAGCTTTATATAAATAGTCCCCTTTCAAATGTACAAATATAGGCTCCCGTGTGCTCCTTCAGTATGCAAGTGTGGAAGTAGTCTTAATCTCTTCGTTTGACCATGGAGAAACATAATTTTGATGGTGGAACTCTCAAAAATGGTGCGTTTGGGCGCTGCGGGCCAAAAACAAAATGGCCGCCATCAAAAACACGTTTTCCTATTTATATCAGTAACCGTTGAAGATACGAAAAATGTTGTTGAATAAAAAATGTAGCCTGACAGATTGTGCATAGAAAAGGTCCTTACAACTTTCTTTGTATAACTAACCGTTTTCTCAAAAAAATTACTTTTGTAAAAAGAAATATTAAGAAATGAAAAAATCGAAGTTTTAGGGTTTAGCAAGCACATATTTAAAGTTTTTGAAATTTTTTACATGTTTCCTGATTTATTACAATAATAACTGTATTAAACTTTAATAAATTAACAAATATACCATTTTTATATTTTTTTTTATGTAGGAATTGGAAAGAGGAAAGAGACATTTCTTGAAAAGCTCTAATTTGTAATAACAATACTGTTGAAGAAATACAATATTACATTTGTTAAATTTTCAAATACAATCGATATCACTGTCAATGCCAATTTCACTTAAACCTAGATCTTCATCATTGTCTTCCTCGCATTCTCCAGTATTGTCGCAATGGTCAGGATCACCTTCGCACTTGCACATTTCAGTACACCGGAGTCCATTTGACTGACACGTACATGGAGGACAGCAACGTCTTTTTGAGCATGAGCAGCGGCAAAGCTCCAAGATAAGCTTTGGTGCACAGGGGTTGGTACAAGCAACAGGCTCGTATGCACTACCTATTTTCTGCCATCCAAAATCTGAGGGTGACGGGTTATTAGGATGCTGAATTAGGTCCTGATTCCACTCAAAACATTGAAGGTGAGCCCGTAGCAATGCTGGATTTAGTGCTGATTTTGTTGGAGGAAGGTTCTCATCTTGATGTTGTTTTTTAGTAAACAGGAACCATCGCACTGCTCCTATGTCTGTCAATGATGTTTTGGGGATGTATAGCTGACAAATGAGTGCTTCCAAGTTAGCCTTCACATCTTCAGTGAGTGATTAAAATTACCATCAAAGACAAAACCGTTGCCATTAAGACAGACTTATCTCTCATTTCAAGATTGTTGATAGCTTCCAGAAGCAGACCTGACATAGATTTGAGGCACAATTTAAGCAACTACGAGTTTTCAGCACTACCAAAGTCGTTGTTTGCAATTGACGGGAGTATGCACCATTGTCTGGCTAAGTACAAACTTACAGATGCTCTAGAATCAATCCAAGAGAAACCTGCTGAAGAAAACGAAGATGATAATACGTCTACAGCTCATGATGTTCCAGTACATAATGACGAGCTACATGGAAAAGCTGTAATAGTAGATGGCATGGCACTTCTTCATACCTACCACAAACCTACAACAGTGAAGACATGTAATGACCTCGGTGTGAAATTCAGCCAATGGATCGGACAAAAATTCAATAACTATAGTGAGGTACATATAGTTTTTGACTCGTACAAAGAAAACTCATTGAAGAAAGCGATGCGAGACATACGGCAAAAAGGCTCTGATCCAATCCAATACAAAGTCAGGCCAGAAACAAAAATTGAAAGCATACCAATGCACAAACTATTGGCCCATGATAAGACGAAAGACGAACTAACCGAGTTCCTTTCCAATCAAATACTCAAATTCGGTGAGACCAACAACAAGAAGTTCGTACTCAGTTGGAGGGACAAGGCAGCGTCATCACATGGGGATGATGTATCCTGTCTTTCAAGCACGCAAGAGGAGGCCGACACAAAGATTATATTACATGCAGCTTATTTAGCACAGAAAGGAATTAAAACTACTCACGTGTTCTCCCCTGATACTGACGTCCTTATTCTAGCACTAAGGCGATATCCACAACTTTCTGAAGATTTTGCTTTCTATCTTGGACATGGTATGAAAAGGTTTGTTCAGATAGGGTCAATTTACAGAGCACTTGGACCTCTGAAAGCCTCTGCACTCCCTGGACTACATGCACTTTCAGGAGCTGATGTAACAGGGTCATTTGCTGGCAAAGGAAAAATAAAGTGGTGGAAAGCTTTTAATTCAGCAAGTGATACGATGATAGAAGCTTTGGCTAAATTGGGGACAACACTGTTACTCACTGAAGATGTGAAGGCTAACTTGGAAGCACTCATTTGTCAGCTATACATCCCCAAAACATCATTGACAGACATAGGAGCAGTGCGATGGTTCCTGTTTACTAAAAAACAACATCAAGATGAGAACCTTCCTCCAACAAAATCAGCACTAAATCCAGCATTGCTACGGGCTCACCTTCAATGTTTTGAGTGGAATCAGGACCTAATTCAGCATCCTAATAACCCGTCACCCTCAGATTTTGGATGGCAGAAAATAGGTAGTGCATACGAGCCTGTTGCTTGTACCAACCCCTGTGCACCAAAGCTTATCTTGGAGCTTTGCCGCTGCTCATGCTCAAAAAGACGTTGCTGTCCTCCATGTACGTGTCAGTCAAATGGACTCCGGTGTACTGAAATGTGCAAGTGCGAAGGTGATCCTGACCATTGCGACAATACGGGAGAATGCGAGGAAGACAATGATGAAGATCTAGGTTTAAGTGAAATTGGCATTGACAGTGATATTGATTGTATTTGAAAATTTAACAAATGTAATATTGTATTTCTTCAACAGTATTGTTATTACAAATTAGAGCTTTTCAAGAAATGTCTCTTTCCTCTTTCCAATTCCTACATAAAAAAAAATATAAAAATGGTATATTTGTTAATTTATTAAAGTTTAATACAGTTATTATTGTAATAAATCAGGAAACATGTAAAAAATTTCAAAAACTCTAAATATGTGCTTTGCAAAACCCTAAAACTTCGATTTTTTCATTTCTTAATATTTCTTTTTACAAAAGTAATTTTTTTGAGAAAACGGTTAGTTATACAAAGAAAGTTGTAAGGACCTTTTCTATGCACAATCTGTCAGGCTACATTTTTTATTCAACAACATTTTTCGTATCTTCAACGGTTACTGATATAAATAGGAAAACGTGTTTTTGATGGCGGCCATTTTGTTTTTGGCCCGCAGCGCCCAAACGCACCATTTTTGACAGTTCCACCATCAAAATTATGTTTCTCCATGGTCAAACGAAGAGATTAAGACTACTTCCACACTTGCATACTGAAGGAGCACACGGATGTACATTTGATAGGCGACTAAAAGCCGGATTATGGTATTTGACTCTGACATTGCGTGAAAGGCAGCAAGATGATTATGAAGAAAGTAATAATAATTGCGCTTTTTAAAAATATTATTAGGTTGTTTTCATTACAAAGTTTCTAATAATTTAAATGTCCGCCTTAAAACAGAATAATTTCAATTTAAATTTCAATTTATTTCCAAAAAATCTTAACAGTTCGTAGAAACGTAATATCTAGGTACCTACATTTAAATTACAGTCTATTAGTCCGTTTTTACAATATCCAAATTTATCACCACGTACATACAGTTCAACGTACTTCATTATTGCTTTTAGGATATGTCGATATGCAACATTTTAGTACTGGCGATACTCAAAATCATTTTTAAGATGTACTTACTAAAACCACAAATTAAAATAATCAAGAAATATAAAATCAGAAAAAGTCAGAATAATTAAAAAATGCTACTTAAAATTATAAAAAAAAATATGGCCTACTTAGGTGACATTAAAATATAAATACTGGGAATGTTATCAGTATTTTGCTATTGGATTTTTGTCTATGCCATTTTAATTATATATGCCCATTTTACTGTAAATAATTGTGAATTACAAATTAAATTAAATTACATTTGCATTGGCAATTGAGGAGCCCTAGGATCGGTTTAGGAATGTTATAATATTAAATTGACATGAGTGACTATCCCTGACTAACGATAGGCTTGGTGAGGACATTGATTTTATAGTGTAATAAAATCAATGGTGAGGATAAGATACATCTTTAACACTAGTGAACTTCGCTCTCCACACACCCATCTCTAAAACTAAGATGCCATCCTTCATGTAAAATAAATCACTTGATTAGATGTTAAGGCGACATTAGACCTCTGAAAAATATCCGAAATGGGCGGCCACGCGAAGAAATAAATAGACGGGGCCAATTTTGTAGGGTTCGACAAATAAAAATCCAGCGTTGACGAAACGTCATTAAGATTCCACGTCCGCTCGCGCCGGCGACCGGACGCATACTAAAATTTATATCGCAGCGCTAGCACAGAATAACTAACTTTGCGCAGTGGTGGTATAAGGATGTTAATGGCAAAGCATATTTAGCGTAACTCTCAGAGCGCTCTCACGTTTTAATTTATTGTAATTAATTTAGGGCATAAATAAAAAATACGGCTTAGCGCGACGCTAGAGAATTAACCAGCCAATTTAATAAAATTAAAATAAAACACACCGCTTACATTGCAGGAATAATCGCGCCTTAAAGTTTTGAAATCAGTTTTAAGCCCTAATGTCCAAGGCAATAAGCAACTTTGTTCAGTCCAAATTGTAAATTGGTTCCTTATCGAGGAATTCGCTTGAAAACTTTTTTAAATTACTGCTTATATTTTTCGAAAAATTCATAAAACTAAAATCCTCTAGATAAGGTTGCTCTCGGGTATAATGTCACCTTAATTCAAGCGAAATTAAAAAACTGACATGAAAAACTGAAATGAAAAACTGAAAAACTGAAATAAAATAACCATTATGTCTTTACTTATGGTTTATGCGGTCTCTTAAAAAGTAGATGACATGTCGAAAACTTGGGAAGACTTGGATCTAAAAGTCCTCTCTTAAAGTACGTAGGTACTTTTTAAAACTTATATAAAAAACGTATTCTAAGTATCTATAACCTTATATCGATTTAAATGACCTATTTTTAAGCTATTGCATAGCTTTTATCGCGGGCCTAGCTAGCCAGCGCGGCGACCGAATGAAGAAATTTCTTAACGAAAATTAATGATTTTAAACTGATAATTACGTCTAAACGAGTACTGCTTACGATTCGAAAAAAATATATGTTAAACAAGAACATTTTCCTAATATTCTTAGATTTGAATATTTTAGATTTTGTTTATATTACATAGTGTAATTAATTTGTGAAATTAGGTCTAACCGAACACAAAAACGACTACTACGCAAATACTATCTGGCGTATTATTATGAAACCTGCACCATTTTAAAGGTAATTTAATTATCTATCTTTTTATCTACGATTTTTTTCGAATAATTCGTTTTTTTTGCTTTATTGAATAAAAGATTCGTGCGCGGCGCTCTATCGAAAGACGTTTAAATTATTCCGAATCATTTGCTTCCGCAGCCGCAAATGATTCGGAATAATTTCGACGTTTTCCGATAGAGCGCAGTTATCTAATATCAGAAAAAAATAAAATAAATAAATAATTATAATTGCATAAGTTGTTAAAAATGCAATAGCTTTACCGTGGCAGTCCCCGAGTGCCACACGTATTATTTTTAAGCTATTGCATAGCTTTTATCGCGGGCCTAGCCCAGCGCGGCGACCGAATGAAGAAATTTCTTAACGAAAATTAATGATTTCAAACTGATAATTACGTCTAAACGAGTATTGCTTACGATTCGAAAAAAATATATGTTAAACAAGAACATTTTCCTAATGTTCTTAGCCTTGAATATTTTATATTTTGTTTATATTACATAGTGTAATTAATTTGTGAAATTAGGTCTAACCGAACACAAAAACGACTACCACGCAAATACTATCTGGCGTATTATTATGAAACCTGCACCATTTTAAAGATAATTTAATTATCTATCTTTTTATCTACGATTTTTTTCGAATAGTCAAAGAATAAAAGAATAATATCCGGTTTTGTTGCTTTATTGAATAACATTCGTGCGCGGCGCTCTATCGGAATAATTCCGAATCATTTGATTCCGCCTCCCCATATGATTCGGAATAATTTCAACGTTTACCGTTTGAGCGCTGTTATCTGATATCAGAAATAAATTGAATTAATACAGTATGACCGCGGCGACTGTTACGGTAGGATTCTGACATTGTGTTCCGAAAGAAGACGAAATAAATTACGTTATTAAAAAAACAAAATGGCCAGGAAATCAAAATTTTTACAACATAAACGCCGTATACTGGAGAAAAATAGATTATTAAGGTAAGTAACGTGTATTATTACGTGTATATTATTACCATTTCTCTGCTCTGACGTTCCTTGCCTGACGTCACATTGCGGTGACTAGACGAATAGGCTTCGTGCAACAAGTTAACTAATTAACAGTTATAAAATAAAATACGTCATTTATTTCATAAACTGACGTGATTACTGTTAGATCAAACTTGAATATTGATTTTGAAAATCGATTTAGGGTCGATTTCAAAATGAAACCTTCGGGTAAAAGTACCTACACATAGGTAAGTATAAGTTGAGCCGTCGATTTGCTAAATTCATTCATATAGCGACAAAATTTCATTCGTGATTTTCGTAGTATGACGTAAATTATACTTTGGTTGGAGGGGGTTGTACCTATTTGTGGCAATAAGATCATTTTGTGGTTTTTAGCCAAAAATCTAGTAGTAATCATAATAATTCTACTTATAACATAGTTAGGCGCATATCTGACTCACTGACTGACTCTAACGCTGTGGGTAGACAGTCTTTTTTTAAAATTTGTCAGTTTTTAAACCTTCTTTTCTTTTCTAATTTCTACTACTTCTAATTTCGAACTTGGAATGCTATTTCGAATTTCGAACTTGAAATTGTACTTCGAATTTCAAACTTGAAATTGTGCTTCGAATTTTGAACTTGACATTCTACTTTGAATTTCGAACTTGATATTCTACTTCGAATTTCGAACTTGAAATTCTACGTCGAATTTTGAACTTGACATTTTACTTCGAATTTCGAACTTGATATTTTACTTCGAATTTCGAACTTGAAATTCTACGTCGAATTTCGAACTTGACATTTTACTTCGAATTTCGAACTTGATATTTTACTTCGAATTTCGAACTTGCAATTCTACGTCGAATTTCGAACTTGACATTCTACTTCAAATTTCGAACTTGTAATTCTACGTCGAATTTCGAACTTGACATTTTACTTCGAATTTCGAACTTGACATTCTACTTCAAATTTCGAACTTAAATTCATTCTACTTCAAATTTCGAACTTGACATTTTGACATTTGAAATTCGGAATTTCAATTAAATTTCGATAATATCGGAATTCAAATTAAAATTTCGAAATTTTGTATTGTGCTTTGAATTTCGAACTTGACATTCTACTTCTTTTTTCACAGGAAAAGACAAAAATTGGACAGTAATGAAGAGAATGTCGTGCAATGTAGAGCTGTTGAAAATATAGAAAATGTAACGCTACAAGAAAATCTATTTCACAGCCAACAACTTCAAATTTGAATTTCGAACTTGACATTCTACTTCTTTTTTCACAGGAAAAGACAAAAATTGGACAGTAATGAAGAGAATGTCGTGCAATGTAGAGCTGTTGAAAATATAGAAAATGTAACGCTACAAGAAAATCAATTTCACAGCCAACAACTTCAAATTTATGAACAGCGTAATGAATGCTTTACTCCCGAAGTTATTCTATACAGGAACACAGGAATTCCTGGCGATGGTAATTGTCTATTCCACTCGCTCATAAGTGTTTTGCAACTTCAAATAGAGACTTGTGACTTGAGAAATCAGTTACGCGATTCACCCTATTTAAACTTCTGCCACAATCCGCAAGAAGCATATAACAACATTCTATCAAGCACTAATGATTACGAAGATTTGGATTGTTTGTACTTAATTTCAAAAATGTACAATCAAAATGTTTGTGTACATTATTGTTTTTACAACATAACTACAACGAATCAAGACACTATCTTTTGTCATTTTAAAGCGAATGATACACAAAACTGGATTCATCTTCATCTTCGTGAACAACATTTCACACCTTTTTATGAAGTATCAGATTTATTGGAGACAATACAAGACGCTACCCAAAATGAAGCCCATGTTGATGCCAATATTCAACGATTGCGTGACAATTATAATGAAGATCCTACCGAAGATAACCATAACAATCATGAAAATGAAATTGATATTGATAGAGACAATCGAATTGGTGAAAAAATTATGGATTTTATTGTTGATGGTACTATTCCAGTTTACACAAATTATCATAAACACAGTACAAGTCATATTGATTTTTATAAAGACTTTACGAGTAATTCATTTGGTCATTCTTGTATTATTTGCGACAGAACATGGTGGAAAAGAGACTTGAAAATGTCGACCAGTAAACATGAAAGAATTTTGAAAACAATACTGCATGTAATCTTAATTATATAGTTTTTTTTTAAAATTATTAAGCTATTGCATAGCTTTTATCGCGGGCCAGCGCGGCGACCGAATGAAGAAATTTCTTAACGAAAATTAATGATTTTAAACTGATAATTACGTCTAAACGAGTACTGCTTACGATTCGAAAAAAATATATGTTAAACAAGAACATTTTCCTAATATTCTTAGCTTTGAATATTTTAGATTTTGTTTATATTACATAGTGTAATTAATTTGTGAAATTAGGTCTAACCGAACACAAAAACGACTACCACGCAAATACTGTCTGGCGTATTATTATGAAACCTGCACCATTTTAAAGATAATTTAATTACTTATCTATCTTTTTATCTACGAATTTTTTCGAATAATCCGGTTTTTTTGCTTTATCGAATAAAAAAATCGTGCGCGGCGCATAATCGGAAGACGTTTAAATTATTCTGAATCATTTGCTACCGCAGCCGCAAATGATTCGGAATAATTTCAACGTTTTCCGATAGAGCGCAGTTATCTGATATCAGAAAAAAAAATATATTATAATTGCATAAGTTGTTAAAAATGCTATGCAATAGCTTTACCGCGGCAGTCCCCGAGTGCCACACGTATTTTTTTATTAGTATTCTGTAAGGTCGTTTTGGTGGTTAAATGTAAGAAATACCACTCATTTTTGGCAACTGAAACGCCAGGACGTAGGAAGTCAAAATTTAAACTGTAAAACCGCCCGTTATGAACTGATTTCACTAAAAGACGGAAGGGGTCGGAACGGATGATTTTAGCCCATCGAACATGTTTTAGATAAATTCATGTTGGTTTCGGGTGAGTGACTCCCGCAGAGACAAAACTAAATACGTTATCGATGGTTTAGGGTAATTTATCTCCAAAAATGGTAAAACTAGGGTTGAAAAATTAACAGGTTCGAAAATCATGAAATTTGAAATACTGACGTTTGGAGAAAATGCAATATAATAAATGGGATAGAAAACGAATTTACCGCGTGAAATTTGTAGCACCCGACGTTTCGGTGAAGTTGCAGCCGCCGTTGTCCAGGGTAGACTGAAGAGCTGTCAATCCGTTGTTTTGCGGGTAGGCCGCGTACCGCTTCCGCCACTGCGTAGATTATAACGGTGGTTGGGGGCCGGGCTCGGAGCGCGGGAATTGTGAAAATCCGTCTTGCACACAACACTCACTGTATCCTGTTAAGCTATTGCATAGCTTTTATCGCGGGCCTAGGCCAGCGCGGCGACCGAATGAAGAAATTTCTTAACGAAAATTAATTATTTTAAACTGATAATTACGCCTAAACGAGTACTGCTTATGATTCGAAAAAAATATATGTTAAACAAGAACATTTTCCTAATATTCTTAGCTGTGAATATTTTAGATTTTGTTTATATTACATAGTGTAATTAATTTGTGAAATTAGGTCTAACCGAACACAAAAACGACTACAACGCAAATACTATCTGGCGTATTATTAGGAAACCTGCACCATTTTAAAGATAATTTAATTATCTATCTTTTTATCTACGAATTTTTTCGAATAGTCAAAAAATAATATCCGGTTTTTTTGCTTTATCGAATAAAATTCGTGCGCTCTATCGGAAGACGTTTAAATTATTCCGAATCGATTCGGAATAATTTCAACGTTTTCCGATAGAGCGCAGTTATCTGATATCAGAAAAAAATCTTCATACTGCATAAATAAAATAAATAAATAATTATAATTGCATAAGTTGTTAAAAAATTCTATGCAATAGCTTTACCGCGGCAGTCCCCGAGTGCCATACGTATTTTTTTACGTCTTTGCGTTCGGCGTTCGGCGGCGGGAACATTTTAAGAAGAGGGTTCCACGTAGAAGAGAGTTTGTAACCGTCGTCTCTGTTAAAGTTCGGGGTTCTTCTTATTTCAATGGCTTCCCGGATCATGCGAGGAAAGTAGAATTGTTCTTTGGATAGCACAATGGGATTTTGAAACTGCATCCAGTGGTTACTTCCGCTATCCAATATATGTTCGCAGATCGCCGATTTTTCTCGCTGAACGTTTTTAACAGCTTTCAGGTGTTTTGACAGTCGCGTGGCTATGGGCCGTTTCGTTTGTCCAACGTAGGCTAGACCGCAACTGCATTCGACTTTATACACACCCGGGGTTTTGCAGTGGTATTACATCCTTTACTTATAGGCCTCAATATATTTATAATGTCAAACAACCGCGATAGTCTTCGATTTTATAAAATGCAATATGTTTCAAATACTTTGCAAAATGTTTTACCAAACGGGGCGATCCCTTTTATGAAACATTTCAATAGAAACTGAAAATCTCGGTTAAGTTATCTCCTTTGTAAATAAAGAACCACGCAATATAGGGCCGTATAAAATTAAACCCATATCGGGTTACAAAGATAGATTGTAATTTGAATAAAACAAAGGAGGAGTTGGAAATAATTCATTTCTCGACAGTAATAATTGGACAGGACTGGGAATAATGGAACGTGACAGACACTATCGATTCTACGGTCGCACGTATTTCGGTGGCTCCCGCGACATCGTGGAATTGCAACCTCATAATCATAGGGTAAATTAAAACTTGAGTTATTACTACCAAATTTATACCACCGTTTCTGTATTATTACCAAACTGTAAATATTAGCAGTGTAAGCAACGAGATATACATACATACATATATTTTATAACAAATCTTCTACTAATTAGACGTCGATTTAACTTCAGAGAGTTAAGGCTGGTGAAAATTATGAGCAATTTTGGTTGTCTACCAATAGCTGCTATTCTGTAACTCAAAACACACGAATTACACAGCCAAATAATACGCTTGAAAGTTTATAAGATAATTCATGACGTATGTAAGCCGTATACAAGAATTTATAGCTCTAATTAGAGAGCCAGGGTTTAAATTTAAGGGATGGGCTACATTTCTTCAGTTCTGGCCGTTTTATACATATACAGGCAAATACAGGGTGTCTCAGAACGATCCAACTATTTCGAACACTAATAAAAAAAAATGCTTATTGTAATTAATTATTTATTGACACCAAAATGTAAACATAGAAGGAAATTTTACTTTTTAAATATCACATTAGCTAAGTGACGACCGTTTGTTTGGCGACACTCTTCAAAGCTTTTGTGGACATTATCGAAGACATTTCGAAAAATTTGCTGAGAAATCAATCTGATTTTTTCTTCAATATTTCTTCTTAAATCTTCCAAACTTTGTGGATTGTTCTTGTAGACAACACTTTTAAGATAACCCTACAAGAAAAAATCAAGTGGGGTTAAATCAGGGCTCCGTGGTGACCACTCAATTGCACCCCGTCGAGAAATCACTTTTCCGGGAAACAACTCTTGCAGTGCTGCTAGCGAGTTGTTCGTGGTATGTGCCGTGGCCCCATCTTGTTGGAACCACGAGAGGCAATTGTAGTGCCTTTTTTCTGTAAGTCTTGGACCAAAAAAAATGTGATTCGCGCTTCCTGATGCTAACACGAGGCTGTCGACTTACAGAATTCGCAACCAACTCAATGTTTCCAGGGATTCTCGCTGTTCTTGGACGACCATGATGAATATCGCCTAGTGTATTTCCAGTAGCGTTGAATGCCTGGATCCATGCGAGGATAGTGGCATTGCTAGGGGTTTCTCCAATCTTGCGCAATCCATAATGAAGTCAAAATAGCCGACGAACGCGAATGAGCAATCGGTTGTTCTCGAAATATGGCTCTCCCTTCTAAGGCATGACGGCAACTAAAATGTAAGAACAGATCTTGCTAGTGCTACCCCTCACTCACCTCCACTCCGCTTCTTTTGCGTCTCGTTCACTCATAAAATAGTTGGACCGTTCTGAGACTCCCTGTATAATGCACTTTATGAACCACCATAATTTGAACACTTTAAAAATAATAGCATTAAGATATGATAGCGCAATCGTTAACACAGGACATAAATTTGGATAAGTTGTGATAAGTTGTCCAGAAAGATAAATGGAAAAGCCACGGCAATGGCTTATTTGTCAATTGCATGCCAACGAATTAGTTTTTGGGGCATTTATCAAATAATTTAGATGGCCATAGGTCAGTACCAAAACAGTTTCCGTTAGCGTTAAAAAACACTTTAAAAAATATAACACAAATGAATTGGGTCAAATTACAAAAGATTGAAAATAACCTGAAAGAAATTAATTCAATATATAGTACCATTATACATAGCTTTTAAAATGGGTTACTGATAAAATAATTTAAACGAAATAACACGAAACTTTCCCACGAATGGTGGAAAGTTACAGCAGCAAACAAAATAATCCGTTTATATATAGCTAGCTAAAAGCCATCGTTAAATGAATATTCCAGCAAAATCCATTGTAAAAGCATAAATATGATTGTGCATTGAAAATAAGCCCGTCGGCACTATGGCGGGGAACATTTTAACACCAGAAATAAAAAGGGTGTAAGAGCCAAAAACAAAATAGGAGATTGTTTCAAAATTCATTTTTTGTGCAATTGTGAGGCGTTTTCTGATCTTTAGGGTTTTGTCTCCAAATAATAATCAAAAAGCTCATTTGACAGTTGAGCGCTTAATAGTTGATTATTTAATTTTTATTTTTAGGCTTGGCGGCCCTATATTTAAAAAAAAAATACGTGTGGCACTCGGGGACTGCCGCGGTAAAGCTATTGCATAGCATTTTTTTTAACAACTTATGCAATTATAATTATTTATTAATTTTATTTATTTATTTTTTTCTGATATCAGATAACTGCGCTCTATCGGAAAACGTTGAAATTATTCCGAATCATTTGCGGCTGCGGAAGCAAATGATTCGGAATAATTTAAACGTCTTCCGATAGAGCGCCGCGCACGAATTTTTTATTCGATAAAGCAAAAAAAACGGATATTATTCGGAAAAACTACTATTCGCAAAAAATCGTAGATAAAAAGATAGATAATTAAATTACCTTTAAAATGGTGCAGGTTTCATAATAATACGCTAGATAGTATTTGCGTAGTAGTCGTTTTTGTGTTCGGTTAGACCTAATTTCACAAATTAATTACACTATGTAATATAAACAAAATCTAAAATATTCAAATCTAAGAATATTAGGAAAATGTTCTTGTTTAACATATATTTTTTTTGAATCGTAAGCAGTACTCGTTTAGACGTAATTATCAGTTTAAAATCATTAATATTCGTTAATAAATTTCTTCATTCGGTCGCCGCGCTAGCCTAAGGCCCGCGATAAAAGCTATGCAATAGCTTAAAAACATGCAGTGAAGTAGTTTCCGTGAATTCTATAATACCTATCGTAATGAGGATTTATTTCGGTGGTTGTCCTTATAATTCACAGAACGTGTCACCGTCAGAATTTTACTATGAGAATTTTGACGGCAGGATGCGGGTTACTATTATTTTTCACAGTTAACTCCGCTGGCCTTTCAGATAATATTAATATTAATATAATCTTTATTGCACGTAATTATCATACAAGCAGATGAGCTTATCGCCAAATGGCAATGTCTTACAACTAACCTAATCGCAGTGGTGTATACGGGCATTGTGGAAAAAAGATTAGTATAGGTATATAAAACTAAGACTGCCCAAGGAGAGGATATTGAGAGAGGAAGAGGAAAGGAAGAGGGGAGAAAAAGAAGAGAAAGAGAAGAGGAAGATTAGAGAAAGAGAAGAAAACGGCAATAACTGGTTACTTCTTAGAAAGGTGAGTCTTCTAACTGGTTACTCTTTGAGGTGAGTCTTAAATGATAGTAAAGAAGGCGAGATTCGTATATTTGCCGGGAGATCGTTCCAGAGTCTTGCACCATTGACACAGGAAAAGTAGTAATAGAAATCAGTTTTATGTCATGGACGTTTTAGTAAACTGTTAGAGGCTGAGTAAAGAATGATCCTTTTAAATGAAAGATGAAATGAACCATTAAGTTCTCAAGGTCTGGTGGAAACTTGATGGTTTAAAAAGCTCGTGGAGATACGATGGTGTTGATTGGGAGAGTACACGATATAGGAGAGCAAGTATATGAACAGAGCAAGTATATGAAAGTGATTCAGATCTCTGTGATTATTCGGAAATTCGTTCTTTAGATACAGAACTAGGATGAGGATAAAATGTGATATCCCAGAGGGGTCTCATCCTTCGTTCGCCACTGGTTCCGCTGTAAACATAATTCCCACGTCGTAGCTACACTGGAACATTCGTCAGCACAAAAAATAAATAATAAGTCAATTAAAAATCATTTGATTATAGCATAAAATATCAATAAAGAACTAAAAAGTATGCTGGTAGAGTATGTCGATTAGAATACTTTCGTTTGAAAATTAAATAATTTGATTGATGATAAATAAACCAGTTTATAACAAGATTCGCAGATATATACGCAAGGAAATAACGAAGTCACCAATACAATCAAAAACAGCTTAAAGAAAATAATCTTTGGCTAAAGGGAATTTCATTGACGCTAAATATGTCAAAAACTATATCAATAAAGTACCTACACATATGGACATTTAATTTTTAATACTTAAATGTGACTAAAATTTAATTGATTTCTTTCTATTAATACTATATCAATGTATTCACCAATTTGGCCATACCGCCAAATTTTGCGAATCGTATATCGAGAATGGTTAATTTTGTCTCTAATTTGCTGATTGCAAGTAGTCGTAAACCACTTTACATCAAGCGGATTCGAATGAAACAATGGAAATAATTCCCTAATATTGATTTTATAATCCTGCTACGCTTTCATAGAATACATACATGGAATAACCTTTGTAACCGTAATATAATCCCGCTTTGAGCTGGTAAAATGCACATGCAACTGAATAATATAATGAAATAAACTGATTCTTGCAAAATCATGTTTTATTGGATTCGCATATTTGATTTAAAAAGTGTATGACAGGCGACCACATGTTCCTCCTTGTCATAATCGTGGATCCTGCATAAGTCGCTGAGTTTATCAGCTGAGTTTACCTTGGGCAACAACAAGACAGCTTAGCCTGGTCGGTATACTATTTTATTATTTATTTTGTGCTATAAATTAAATTACTATTTTAATATTACGTTTTCTCAAATGTTTACCGCATCCAATTCAACGACTGTTTTTTTATGTTCTACCATTGATTATATAGGGTATTAGATTGCTCAATGCCATAGTACGTTTTAGCAACCATTCTACGTCGGTAGCGCTGATAGCATATTAACATTGGCAAGAAAGGGTTTTTTATGAAGGCCTGATTGATTATACAAAAAACAATAATTTAACCAATGATAACAAAAAAATAATACCGAGATATAGAATGCCATCTATTAGTCTATCTGAACTTTAAAATGCGTAATTAGTAGGTACATATTGAAACTTTTATACTAAATTTCAAATTTATATCTTTTTGTAAATAATATTAAAATAATAATAATATTAATAATAAAAAACTCTTTATTTCAAAATAAAAAAGTGATCTTATTGCCTGGCGGCAATGTCTATCAGTTAACCTAAAGCTTAAATTTGTTATACAGGTACGTAATAAGTTAGCTATACAAAAGAACAATAAAAATTAAAGTGATAAAAAAGAAACAAACAGAAAACGAGATAGAAAAAGATATTAAATAATAGACAAAATTTTAACAAAAAGAAAAACCGACTCTATTTTTTTACATAAGTGCAGCAGCCATGTCATGGTGATACTTAGAACGGGCTATCATAATTGAATGCATATACAAAATGTCATGTATGTGCTGTTGACCGTTGAGGAGTTCCTTCGTTATAAGGCAACCCTTGGTGCCGCTGTCCATGGTAAAACTTAGAACGGGCTAACGTAATTGAATACATATACAAAATTTTGTGTTTGTGCTGTTGACCGTTGAGGAGTTCCCTCGTCGGGAGCCAACACAGGGTGTAGAATCATGACATGCTTACCATAAAAATAAATGAATTGTCATCGGAAATGAACTTAGGTTTAAATTTCATTTGATAATATTTGAGGAGTTCCCTCAATTTCACATGGATCTCATCATCAGAACAGGATTTTGATAAAAATGGGACCAATCTGTAAGTATATTCCTTCGAATAAAAAAGAATTTTCCAAATCGGTTCATAAATGACAGAGTTCAAAGGTACCAAACATTTAAAAAAACGATACGACTGAATCGATAACCTCCTCCTTTTTTAGAAGTCGGTTAAAAAAGGAAAACAAATTACTAAAATTAAATAAAGACGCAGAGGAAAGCAATGAGAGGAATGAAGGAAAAAAAAGGAAAGGGAAAAGGAGGGGGGCAGGAGGGTTGGTTAATTTATGGTTTGAGGATTATATGCTCCTTAAGCCTGGACTTGAACGAGGAGATGCTGGAATAATGAATCATCCTTTGGTCAAAAACATGATGTGTTTATGCCCCAGGCCATACAACAGATTGGATAAGTCTATAAGGATACAAAGCAATTACCTACCAATTCAAAAAACGATGTCACCGGTGGCTTATGAATGAAGATTAGCCACCAATATGAACTCTTATGTAGATTTATTTTATTATTATTCTAATATATATATATTTTGAAATTGCTGTTGCTGTGTTTTTATCCTTTTTAATTCGATATTTATTCAACACTAGATGACCCGGTGAACTTCGTACCACCTAAATTTTATTTGATTGTAACTCTTCATAAGCGTTAATACTAAGGAACCTTCCAAATCTAATTCATTGAAATCTATAATATGGCCGAATCATGTACGGTTTGAGTTTCGTTTGGTGATTAAATGAAAGTCGTTTGTGATTGAAATAAATTCAATGTATTTAATTTACATGATAATATATAAATGCAGTTCACATTCAAGACAAAACATTCTGGTAAAATATGTTTTTCGTTTTGTTTTCCGGCGCGTAAATAAACAAAAATGATGGCTTTCCGACCGATGGCTTGGCGAACACGGGACATACAGTTGTCCGTGCGCGAAATCCGCAACCTTCCAACACGCGTGATTTGTCATCGTGAAGGCCAGACGCACGGGGAATATAAATTCCGCTTTCCAGAATTAACAAGTGTACAACTGTAGATTGTCTTTCGTATGTCGCAAAGGAAAAGATGCGCCAAATCGCCTCGTTGCTGCTGACATAGCGACACGTCTGATACTGAGATACACCTCGTTTGAATTCCTCACAGCGAAAACAGCCACATCGCTTTATTTTACGTATTTGCATATGTAATTTATCGAGTTGATAAAGTTGCAGTATTCCACATTGATTTGCGCTTTAAAAGCCTTGGACAATAAGACACAATCTAACGATTGACCACATTTACATCTTGCCCTTTGACCTTCACAACTGCAGATCGCCCACTGTCCGCAACTGATCGGCGACGATACAATGGGTATCCGTAATGACGGATACCCATTGTAACCCCTCCTGACACCTTACCCATTGTAACACCTGACCTGAGACCTGATTGCTAACACCATCACAGGCAATGGCCTGTGAGTGTGTTACTTTTCAGATGTTTTCGTCTTTTTTTACTTTTTCGACTTTTTTGACTTTTCCGACTTTTTCGACTTTTTTGACTTTTCCGACTTTTTTGGCTTTATCGACTTTTTCAACTCTTTTACTTTTTCGACTTTTTTGACCTTTTAGACTTTTTTGTTTTTTTTTTTACTTTTTTGACTTTTGACTTTTTTGACTTTTTCGCCTTGTTCGACTTTTTTGACCTTTTCGACTTTTTCGACTTTATCGACTTTTTCAACTTTTTTACTTATACGACATTTTTACCTTTTCGACTTTTTTTGTTTTTTTTTTACTTTTTTGACTTTTGACTTTTCCCACTTTTTCGCCTTGTTCGACTTTTTTGACCTTTTCGGCTTTTTCGACTTTCTTGACTTTTTCGACTTTTTTGTTTTTTTTTTTACTTTTTTGACTTTTGACTTTTTTGACTTTTCGCCTTGTTCGACTTTTTTGACCTTTTCGACTTTTTCGACTTTATTGACTTTTTCAACTTTTTTACTAATTCAACTTCTTTACATTTTCGACTTTTTTTGTTTTTTTTTTTTACTTTTTTGACTTGACTTTTCCGACTTTTTCGCCTTGTTCGACTTTTTTGACCTTTTCGGCTTTTTTTTACTTTTTTTGACTTTTCCGACTTTTTGACTTTATTGACTTTTTCAACTTTTTTACTTTTTCGACTTTTTTGACCTTTTCGACTTTTTTCTTTTTTTTTTACTTTCTTGACTTTTTTTGCCTTGTTTGACTTTTTTGACTTTTTCGGCTTTCTCGACTTTTCTGACTTTTTCGACCTTTTCGACTTTTTCGACTTTTTTGACCTTCGCATTTTTTGACTTTTCGATTTTTTGAAATTTTACACATTGTAAGGAATGAATAACAGTTATGGATTATGGAGTTATGAATAACAGCTGTCAAACAATACGATCGCCGCGATAGCCATCAAGAAAGTGGCCAATGTTCCCAAAATGACCAATTTCGTTTTTTTCGATTTTCAGTTGTTTCTTTGAGTTTTTCCTAATAATTTTTTTTTTGTAAACCACCCCTGAATCAAGCCAAACAAAATAAAAGAAAAATAATTCAAATCGGTCAAGTCATTTCCGAGATCCTGCTAGACTAACGCACAGCGATTCATTTTTATATATAAGAAGATTATATTTTAAGTTGTATCATGCTTTTTTATGTATAATTGTAATCCTGTAACCTCTATGTAAAATTTTTAATAATAGTCCCTTCCCTTAACATCAAAAAGTGACAAAATAGTTCACTTTGTGATACCAGCACCAACTTTTAGTATGTTATTAAACATGTTAATATTAAACACAAAACACAAAACCACACAAAACCGTCGGGACCCCAGCTGTATAGTGCCTGGATCCGCGGATATGACGTCATCAAAATGGCGGCCGCCGCATTTTGAAAACCCCGAATTATATCGAAACTCTTAGCCCTATGTGCATGTGCAAGGTGTCAAATGAAAGGTAATTAAGTGTTCTACAATAACTTCTTAACATAAAATCACCTAACTAGCCCAGTTAAGACAATAATTGAAAAAAATTGAAAAATAAAATTTTAAATACTCCATATTTTGATTATAGTCTGTAAATTATTCATTTTAGACAAAAACTATGTACGACAAAAATATGAAAAGTTTTATCAGCTTTCGACAAAAAAAAGCAGTAAACTAATCGGTTGGAAAATGCCTTAGTTAAGCCGCTTTTAGCAAGGCGCTCTCTCTCGCGCGTCGCGACGTCGCCGCGTCGTCTTGCATTGTTGCCGTCGTTATAAGGGCTGCCCGCGCTGCATCGCACGTGTTACTTGCACGTAGTTGCCAAATTTACTTCACCTCTGATATTCTAAATCAGTTCCACTGCAAATGCCGTCAGAGAAAGTTATTCGAATCCCCTTATTTGTGTATTAATTACATTACTAAGGAATTGTTATTGTTGTCAATTGTTGGTGTTATTGTTAATAGTTTTTTAATGGTGTTATTGTTTTTAGTTTTTTCTATTAATATTAAATATACCGTGATTTATTGAATCTGCACGAGTTGGTAGGTAGGTGACCATGAATCTGTCATTTTGCATGAGCTTTAGATACAATGTAGGTACAAAATCTAATGCTATCGTGGTTTTTTGACATTATAAACAAATAAGATCCGCACCCGACTTTTCGTCGATGTTGCAACTGCCGCTGATGTAGGCTAGACACTGTCAGTCTACCCTAGACAACGGTGGTTGCAAAATCGCCGAAACGTCGGAAAATCCATTTTTATCTTATTTATTTATAATGTAAGTACGTTTTGTAATTCCTGTAAAAAAATATGTTGTTTATTATTTACCGTTTTCTTTTTATTATTTGACTTTTATAATTAGTTAATAGTTAAGGATTATGTCTGTTATTTTTAATAAACATTTTGTTATCCCCTTTTTTCACTGGGATTAAAGAAACGTACTTCGACAATAATAGGCACCAATTATGTAGCTATACCCTAATTTTTATGACGATCTGGTATTTTTTCATTATAAAGTTTGGATGTTAGGTATCTACCTGTCAGTAAATCTGTTTACAGTGGTATGACAATTTCTAATATATAGTAGCATAAAATGATGACTACCTAGGTAAGTATTTGGTGTTTTAGTAGGCACTAAAGTAGTAAGGTACTTTCTTTTACTAACCAACTCCTTTATTTTTAGGTGACAAACGAAATCAAGATGTCAGCTCCGTTGCGATCTATGAAAATAATAGAAATGACTCCAGTTAATCCTACATTAAAATGGGAAAATGCGTAATTTGTCAAAAGGACGACAACCAGCCCTTAATTATTTCAACGGTATCAGTCACTAAGCGATAATTTAATTGAATATGCGAAGTATGATTCTATTCCATTTCATATGCATTTTGAGAATATTTACAAAACGCTTCAAGATAACACAGCTAAATACCATAAAACATGTCGGTTGAAATACGATGCCCTAAAAATTTCCAGGCTGAAAGCAAAGTCGAGCAAATTGCCGAATATAGAAATAATACAACCACCAGACACTGAAACGAGTATGAATATGAGGTGTAAAAAACCACAATGTTCGGACATCTATCAACAGTGTTTATTCAGCGATATACCTGAAACAGTTAAGAAGAACCTTGTTTCAGTGTCAACCCTTAGAATTGGACCCGATATTCATCGCTATGCGGTACTGTTACAAGATGAAGTACTTCTGAAAAAATTACATTCTACCGATTTAGTTGCCATGGAGGCAAAGTATCATAAAGTATGCTACGTTAAGCTTCTGAATAAAGTGCGAAAGATGACAAACAGGCAATCATCTGAATCAGAAAGCTCAACCAATCAAACAGCATATGGCTTCATATTCTCCGAAGTCGTCTCTCATATACAGGAAACCTACCTATATAGCGCTGAAGCTCCGGTTTTTCGTCTTGCTGACCTGGTCACGAAATTCCAGCAAGGAATCAACAGTTAGGTTTATAAAAAATCGACCTCAACCGCACCCGACTGAAAGAACAGCTACTGCAATTTATCCCAGGCCTTCGCGAAGACAAAGTAGGCAGAGATATTTTGCTGTTTTTTGAAGGTGATGTGCGATATGCAATTGAAAGTGCTTGTCAGTATAGTGCAATGAGCGATGGCATGTGTCTAGCTCGTGCTGGAAATATTATTCGCAAACAAATGTTTGAAGAGTATCCCAAATTCAACGGTTCTTTTAAAGACGAATTTTCTGGCGAAAATTGCGTTCCTAAGCAATGCATTTTGTTTTGTCGAATGGTACTTGAGGGTGCACTTACTGAATCTTTAGAGAAGTTTACTACCGAAGAATCCCAAATAGATAGACACTTGGTTGCAACGAACATTGCTCAGTTGGAGGTTTAATTGTAAAAAGACAGTTACGCAAAGCGACAATAAACGGCACTTTTCCGATCGAGTAACGCCGCTGCCATTATATGTTGGTATGAAACTATATAACGCTCATGCACGAAAAGATGTAATCGACAAGATGTTTGAGTTATATTTAAGCGTTTCCTACCGAAGAATAACCAGGGTTACAGAAATGGTAGCAAGTAGTGCCTGTCACCAATACAAGCAGCAAGGATTTGTTTGCCCTCAAAACATGGAGAAAAATGTATTTACATGTGCAGCGATAGACAACATTGACCACAACACGTCTTCAAACACCTCTCTTGACTCTTTTCATGGTACATCCATATCTCTAATTGTACATCCTGAAGAAGAAACCAGTCAAGTGAAAATTACTCTATTGTACCTGAGTAAAAAAGATAAATGCGAAGTATCACTTCCCGATTCATATACATACTAATATACCTCCAACGCAAAAACAACAATCGGACGTTCCTATGCAAACAATAAACTACGTAACTCATGACCAAATTACATTAAGCCCTGTTGCGAATACCAAGGATTGGTTAGACCACGTTACGATGGCTCTTAAAAATAATGAAGAATTTCTGCCTTGGGCAGCTTACAATTCCCGCAAAGAAAATCCGAAATTAATTTTTCACTTTTATGTTATTATTTTCTTAACTGGGCTAGTTGGGTGGTTCTACGTTAAAGTGTTACTATAGAACACTTAATTACCTTTCGTTTGACACCTTGCATATATACATAGGGCATATATACATACGTAGAGTTTCGAAATAATTCGGGGTTTTCAAAATGCGGCGGCAGCCATTTTGATGACGTCATATCTGCTGATCCAGGTACTATACAGCTTGGGTCCCGACGATTTTGTAGATAGAATAATATGTTTAATAACATACTAAAAGTTGGTGCTGGTATCATAAAGTTAACTATTTTTATGCTAAGAGAAGGGACCAGCGCGAGCGGCCGCGATTACGACGGCAACAACGCGAGACGACGAGCGGAGAGAGATCAACTTGCTAAAAGCGGCTTAACTAAAGGATTTTTCATCCGATTAATTTACTGTTTTTTTAATGGAAAGCTGATAAACCTTTTGATATTTTTGTCATACATAGTTATTGTCTAAAATCAGTAATTTACAGAGTATAATCAAAATATGGATTATTTCAAAATTAAATTTTCACATTTTTTAAATTATTTTCTTAACTGGGCTAGTCAGGTGGGTATATACTAAGGCTTTATTGTAGAACTTTTAATTACCTTTCATTTGACACCTTGCACATCTACATAGGGCTAAGAGTTTCAAAATAATTCGGGGTTTTCAAAATGCGGCGGCCGCCATTTTGATGACGTCATATCTGCGGATCCAGGCACTATAGAGCTGGGGTCCCGACGGTTTTTTAGAGGGAACAATATGTTTATTAACATATTAAAAGTTGGTGCTGGTATCACAAAGTGAACTATTTTTATGTTAAGGGAAGGGACTATAAGCAGCTCGGCGATATTGACGCATTCAATACGTCATCAATCGCTCTTAAGAAAGCAATCATTAATGACGGTATTGATTTATCATTGTAATCGCAATATATAATATATTATAAATAATATTTATTCAAGAATATCTTTAAATAATATGTATGACTATATTATGGAACGTGTATTTACATAAAATTTTATTTACTTATTATGACTCCTTTCTTCCCAGTTCCTACCTCTCCCTCCCTATGTGTGTTAATTCTTCAAAAAATATGATATTGTTGTGTTTAAATTATGAATGTTTAAGTGGAAACATGTAATTAGCTTAATTTTTTTAACTTAATAATTTTGTAACAAATTTATTGTAACAGCTGAATGTTTCCTTAATAATAATAAAGTAAAAAATAAAAATCCTCTCACTTTTTCACTATTTATTGCATTATTTTTATATCCATAATTATTATTCACCTTTTTCGCGTCTTATTGAAATTCCTGCCCAATTTATTTTAATTATGCATTTTATGATGGGTATTTTATTATTATACACTGACTAACTTCGACTGAAAGACGCATTGACTTATAAATGACTTAGTTTTTAGATAATTAACTGGCAAGTACCTTGATTATTATTATTAGGTAATTTTTAATATTATTAGATACTTAAATTATTTTTAAAGTTATGTAGTTTGAAGTATGCAAAAACTATTGTTTACCTGGTACGGTTGCTTGGTTTACTTAGTACGGGCCTAAGTCTAGCTAGGCAGCTTTTAATTTTTTAAGTTATACTCGGCTGTGGTGCTCTCTAAAACCTCTAGTGATAATGTAATAATGTACTGCAGTTAAAAATATTCTGCTTTTTTAAATAAACAAATAAATAAAAAAATGCTAATATTTCAAAATTTGTTTTTCGTCGTATTTTATTGTTAATTTATTTCGAGATAGGATTGAGGCGTGTTAAGAGCACCAACTATGGTGGGCTGCCACACTGCGATAACACTAACGCGGCCATTATAAATATTTGAGAAAATTAATGAATGTTTGAATAGATGAGTTCCATCTACAAGTTGCAATAGATGGTATAATCCCAACCTACCTGCCTAATATATATATGTACATATCTACCCCATCGAATGTAAAATCGGAAACAGAAAGTTGCTGTCGAAATTATACCTGGCGGTGAATTTGGATAATGTTGTTATTTATAATTTTAAATATATATTATTACATAGTTTATATATATATATATATATATATATATATATATATATATATATATATATATATATATATATATATATATATATATATATATATATATATATATATATATATATATATATATATATATATATATATATATATATATATATATATATATATATATATATATATATATATATATATATATATATATATATATATATATATATATATATATATATATATATATATATATTTATATATATATATATATATATATATATATATATATATATATATATATATATATATATATATATATATATATATATATATATATATATATATATATATATATATATATATATATATATATATATATATATATATATATATATATATATATATATATATATATATATATATATATATATATATATATATATATATATATATATATATATATATATTACATAGTTTTAAGTTTCTATAACCTGTATTTTTCGTCAAAAGAATATATCTATTTAAAAAAGTTAAAATATATACCTTCTTATATATTTTATATAGCGATGTTGTTAAATATAAGTAGGTTGTTTGTTGTATCTATTTAAAATTAATAGGAAAAAAATCCAATATCTTCGAGCTATTGTCAATAATATAAGCAGGGAGTTACAAAGGTGAATATCTTCCAGCTTTATGAAATTGACTCCTTTCTGAGTTGCAAATGTCTGAGAAAGAAAATGAGAAGAGCTTCGAACGGAATAGGCCACTTGTAAAAGGTAAAGTTACCTTTCTTAGCATTGTTGCCTGCGTGTCAAAGGAATAGTAATGCTAATCGAATAAACGATTCAGTAAATTTCGCGATCACAAAATGCATAATTCATGTATATTTTAAATTTATTGACATTTATTGTGTACATTTGTAATTATAAACAAAAAAAAACATTATTTAACACTCATTTTTTTATTTTATTCCTTTCGTTAATAACCAACCTATTTTATATTTAATTTTCCATTACTAATCTTTCTTCTATTTGTATCGAATATTTTTTACTGTTTTTAGGTCGAGTATTGTTTTTAGATCGAATTCTCGTTTTACTGACACACTTATCCCACGCAACTTTGCTTTGGATAAGTGTGTTTGTTTGACGTACGTTGCGTACGTTGCGTAGGTAAGACCAGTGTGCTGGACCCCTTAGGGAATACAATTTATTATTAATTAATTTTAATAAACTATGTATTTGTACGCCAGACTTCGTCTCGCGTAATAGGACTCGGAATCGCTCTCAATACAGCACATTGCATCCCTGCCTGCTCTGTTGCCCCGCTCTCTCTCCGACTATTAGTTCAAGAGGCAGCGACAAAAACCTGCAAGAGTTTTGTAAGAGATGATACTTTCATATCAGACAGTATTCTGCCAGACTCAGGGATACCTGGATCTGGCGTATTAGGAAAGATGTAATTTGAATTATTACCCCCAAAGTGTTTTGGATCAGCTGAAAATTCATCAGTAACTCCGATATTTCTGTGACTTAATCAGTCTATATCAAAATGACATAGATGGCACTAACATTGAAAGGTATTATTATTATCATTAGTTAAATGATTGAGTTTTTATATTCAATCGATGGTTTATAAAAAAAAACAATTATTATTTTTGTTATTATATATAGCCAAATATATTCCTATTAGTTTCGGCGGACATGGATGTCGCCGGTACAGAAGGGTTGCCAAAATGTAGTAGGGCATTGAGCAATCAAATACCATAATCAATGACTTCGTAGATATATCTTCAAAGGTCAAGTATTGGTCTCCTAAAGCACGTTTAAGAACGTTTTACGGCCTTTATAACACTTTCCACTAAGCCTTATATTTCCATTCGAAATTTCCGACTGAGAAATGACTGATGCTTTTAGTTTCTAATGACAAATGCTCGTTGTTCGTTCGCATTAGGTCTTGAGGGCGACCGAAGGACCATCTTCCGTGGTTGAAGTTTGAATTTTTGGCAAAACTGGGAGACAATATTTACGAGTATTTGCGGCTGACTTCATTACGTAATACAATTACTCGAAAGCATAATTTTCGTTATAAATAATAACGGAGATAGTTGACCGTCATTTATTTTCTGAATAGCCGACTCAAATTTCCTAGATTTTACTTTCCTGACGACCTATCGGAAAGGAAAGTATTGTGATCGAGCTAAAAAAAAATTTTGAGATGAAGATGGGAATATATATTTTGAGACTCCCTGAGACGATTGAGACTATTTCCAGACCGATCTCTGTCTGTCTGTATGTCTGTATGTCTGTATGTCTGTATGTATGTATTCTTCCACGATAGCGCCCAGACGCTTAATCGGATTGAGCTGAAATTTGGTATATAAGCTTCTGTTAACCGTCGGAGGAACCCATTAGTTTTTGGAGTCCCTACGCCCTACGGTTGTGGTACCTCCCATACAAATCTGGGGTTCCCGGCGAAAAAATTGTTTCCGCGATAGCGCCCAGACGCTTAATCTGTCTAAGTTAAAATTTGGCATAGAAGCTTCTGTTAGCCATCGGAAGAACCTATTAGTTTTTGGGGTACTTACGACCAACGTTTGGGGTACCTGCCATACAAATTTGGGGTACTAGAGTAAAAAATGTCGCTGTTTTTTCGCACCTCCCCGGATACTAGTCAGGAAAGTCTTGGGGTGACACAACCGATTTTTTTACAAGTTGCAATAACGCAATTCAAACGTATTCTGTTTTTTTTCAAATACGTAGACACCTGTTTGAATATCATATAAAACTTGAACTCTTCAGAATAGTTTCTTCTTACATGCCGTCACAATATGAAGAGTTTTATTTAAATGCTCCTCTGCAGTCATTGTTCATTAATTAGTTTAATTAACTAAATAATAAAAGGCGGTGAATACAAGTTGCAAGTTGAGAAACTGAATCAGTAAATGCGGTTGATCTAACTATTATTAAATATAAAGCATTAAATAATAATTAAAAGTATATAATTGTATGGTTTATCTGTTCGCTGTAAAAAAACACTGGTGCGGGTTCTTCGTTGAATTGTAATGGCTTTAAATACAGGCAATATAAATAGGCTGACGAGGCATCGTATGCACGTCCCTATAAATAGCGTAATCGCAAACTTTGCCATTTAGACAACATCACAGAATTAAAATACCGCAACCAGTGGAGGCACTCCGAATCCTTAGTGCGATGAATAAATAAGTCGTCTTAATGTAGCAGCAGTATTGCATTATGTTGACTCTACTGCAATGTATTTTTAACGTACCAATTTAACGTCTGCTACATAACATACAATGCGACAGGGCATTTTCCATTAGAGTACCGCGGCACACCGCGTTTCGTGCCATAACCAGTCGGTAATAATTATCGTCGAATTCTAAAACGATGACGTCCCGGGGCTATTTCTGGATAGAAAGCGCGACAAACAAACTGCTAATTATAAGTCATGGACTTTTACTAATCAATAGAAATTCCGAAACTCAATAATTGAATTTATTGTGTGTTTGCTGACCCAGGATCACGGAGCGGCAAACAAACATTAGATTTGTAATTTTGTTAAAACTTCAAATGATAATAAGTGGTTCAATCAAAACTTAAAATTGCAAAAAATATCAAGTGTATATTTTTGATCGTGTATTTTTGTAGCTAGTTAACTCACAACTTATAATATTAGGTCCTTACCTATGAAGTTGCCGTTCTATATCGAAATATATGTTCTATATCGAAATATATAGTTTTGGAAATATTTGTTATCGATGCACTTCCGCCATTTAATGGAAGTTCAATGATACCTTTGCTTTAAAAAATCTTAGAATGATAATCAATGAATTTATTGAAGGCGGTTTTGACTGCCTTATCGCAATCGATTTTTTTCTTAACAAGAAGTGTCTAAATTTTAAAAAAAAGTGGAAATCAGTTGGAGCAAGAAACGGAGTGTACGGTGGGTGGTGGAGAGTTTCAGAATCAGAATCCCCTCATTATTGTAACGAAACGCAGCACTCGACGCGTGTTTGCTGATAGGCTTCACTCAATTCTTGCGGTACCTACCCATATTTCGAGTGATTTCATTTTTTTCGAGCTCTCTCCCAATTTGACGCAAATGATTTAAGATTGTTTTGTCTTATTACACCAAAAGGCGGCTGCTAACTCTGACGTGGTTTGTGATGGTTCCGCTTCCACTATCGTTTTCAATTCCTTATTATCGACTTGCGTTTTCTACCGTCCTCGTTGCTTTTCCCCGTTTTCCATTTCCAGAACGGAAAGGTTTGAACAAAAAACGAGCCGTGCGTTCGTTAGTGGTGACTGGCCCGAATACATCATTGACTCTTCGAGGTGTATCTGCAGCGCGTGTGCCACGGCGTAACTTATATTCGAAAAAACGCAATTTATTAACTTTTTCATAGTCTTGAACAGAACGATGTCAGAGTAAAATAAAATGACGTGAAAACAAATGAATAACTGATTTTGAATCAGAACTTCAATAGGTTTAATTTGGAATTATAAAATGAACGGCAGATGATTGAGTTCAAAGTAGCAAGCACTGAGAATCAGCATATAGAGTTGTCAACTACAATGGGCGAACCCGTCACCTCAGGAAGTTTTAATGATTAGTCGTTCTCTCTCCCGTGAATTGAACGCAGAAGACTTGGACAGAACAATCTACCGTCAAGCTCCGCCACATGCCCGTAAGAGGCCAACGCCTTAACCGCGAGATAGCCAGGAGTGTTACCCAGCGGGCTTACACTCACGCCCTAACTTCCAATCGCGACCAGATTACTCCGGTCCCTCGATTGGTTACGAGTTCGAGGTCGCTTGCGCGGTCCTCTCCCTTACGAAGCGGTGAGACGGTGTAAACCGAATCTATCGCGGACCACGGCATCAGCAATTTCATTCCTATGGTAATAATTATGCAACTTTTGATTGAACCACTTGCTTAATAGCAAATTTTTTTGAACTTATATCAGTGCTGGGTGTTTCCCACACGACACCGTATCATGCTACCTTAAATTTTACACGTACTATGTACGAGATTACAAGGCAAGAGTTTTTTGTGAATTTTGTAGGGTTTTACAAAGTCAGAAAGATCGTAGGTAATGTATAGTCAGTGTTAAAATAAAAAGTTGGAAAGCTTAGTATAATGCTGAAAAAATGTTAGAAAATAAGACAAAAAAATACTATAATTTTTATTTAATATATTATAAATGAGCTAGCCCATGAAATTTCTCTTCTGCCCTCTGAAACTCCTCTGCCCTCTTAACTCTTCAGCCCGTAAAATTTCTCTAAGTATCCAAAAATGAAATTATCATTGATAACATAAATTTTTACCACAATAGAATTGAATGCATCCCTAAATGAGGTTATGAGTACTTTTAGAATTTTTACAGTCTAGCTTGTATGAAACGAAATATCGTGCAGCGCGCATTTTCCCGAAGTGAGTGGCCACTATAATAGAGTGATGGACTATAAGCCGCAAGGAATGCAGAAGATATGAAAAAACAAATAATTCGTTTGACTGGAAATTGTTTGTTATTCATTTTGCATAGGTAGTTTTTTTAATTTCCTTTTCAAACAAATTATGTGTGAACATTAGTCAAAATCGCTCTTTACATTTAACCTTATCACATTACTTAACTATTTACAGATTAAATTTCAGTATTTAAAAAGAAACTTATTACCAAGTAGAGGCTACAAGATTATAATATGTGCCTAATCAATTAAATAAAGAAAGCATGTCTAAAAAAATATTCATAATTACATTAGGGTAGGTGGGGGCAAGGCCCTGCAATTTTCGGTGTTTGAAAATTGTGGAGAATTAAAGATAGATTTTCTTTCAGTTTTATATTGGAGTATTAAATTAGGATCTTACCTTAAACCCCTGAAAATATCAGGCATGTTCAATCATCAGTTCCAGAGAAATGTAAAATTATATATTTTTAAAAATTGTGGGGGGTTGCCACGAAAAATAGGGCAAAGCCACTCACTTTCACCATGGCGTCGTCTCCATGTAAATGATATCATTGTTATGTAAATGATATCAAGGACCTCACATGTAAATTATATCAAGGACCTTGACACTCGAATGTGAAGCTAAACCAGGCAGTATATCACCGTAAATTAAAATGCGATAATAGCTTAAACCGTTTTGGAAAAACTCAGCTTCGAAGGACATGAAATATTACATCAAAACACGAAAAAACGGACTTACCGCATTTTCCAGGTTCCCGCGCGACCGAACTTCTTGAGGATTTGTGTGGAACTGGAAGTTGTTGAGACGGGTCAGTCACATGGCGGCTATCGAAATAATTACAAAATTCCCTCCGAAAACCCCCGTGCGTGGATTTGCCCCTTGCGGAGCTTTACCCCCACCTACCCTATATCTGAATTTTAGTAAGATATATTATTGGCAACAGGTAAAAAACTGTAAAGATGCCTATTTATGCAGGAAACTACTTAATAAACTAAAAAGGAAAAATGGAAAAACTCTATTAATAAAATTCTATTCAATATGGATCGAAGGCTATTGAAGCAAAGGCTTCAATATACTCTAAATTATACTTTCTCTCTCTCTCTCTCTCCCTCTTTTTCTAAAAATAATACTTGCAACAAAACAAGCGCCTCACAAGCACTATTACGTTGTTTCGCTAAATAATTTTTTAATCGTCACTAACCCTATACGTCTAAAAAGCAAACCAGTCATTATATAATTGTAGCAACTTTCGCAATGCCCCGTAAAGAATGTGGAAAAGATTCGCAAAAGCACTTCATCTCTGACTTGCTGCGAGTGCATTCATAATTTCAATAGAGTTTACGAGCTTGCCATAAGAAAGGAGAGACCTCCTTACATGCTTGGGATGCAAAACCGGCTACGCCTCTTCAGTGGGAGAAACGCCTCTCCGGTTTCTCCCTCTCGCCAGGGGGAGAAACCGAATCCATAACGGGGACCACCAAAATCTAGATCCTTAGCGGAGGACATCAATACAAGACATCTAGGATGGCAATACAACACATCGAGGCAATATATAAAAAACTCCTTATTTGCAATTAAAAATTAAATTAAAAGGCTAGCTGCTTGATTACGTTAGTTGCAAGATATTGCGACATGGCAATATATTGCCACAAACCTAATCACAGTGCAATGCGCGATTTGTTGAAATAAAGATTATTAAAAACAAATAAGGCTATCTGCATAAAATATAAAATTCTTTATTATACATTAAGAATGCCCGAGAATTGGAGAACTAATTACTTCTTAGAAAAAGTACCTATTTTTTGAGGTGAGTCTTGATGATCCTAATCAAAGGCGAGTTTTGTGTATTTGCTGGGAGATCGTTTCTTCTTCTTCTTGAAGTGCCTCTCCATTACTAGAGGCTCTGAATACTTTTGTCGGTCTTGCGCCATCCGGAAAAGCTGTTCCGTACTGGTGATCCCGGTCCACTCTCTGACATTGCACAACCACGACTTTTTCCTTCTTCCACGGCGCCGTTTACCCTCAATTTTGCCCATCAATATCAGTTAGAGCAGCTAATATTGCGCTTTTTGACGGTGTGCAACGATTTTCGGGTCGTACCAGCACGCTGAAGCACTTTTTCGTTGCTAACTTTATGGGTAGAGCTTATACGGAGCATTCGCCGGTAGCACCACATCTTAAAAGCTTCTAGCCGCCGTCTGGTGTCTTCTTTTATGGTCCACGCTTCGCTTCGGTACATAACCACTGGCCTGATGTAGCAATGCAGGATCCGAGTTCTAAGTCTTCGTTCGAGGACGTTCAAAGCAAAGAGGGCTTCATGAGTACCAACTTCCGAACGGAAGCCAAACTGACTCTCTCCCAACTTTTCATCACATTTAGGTCGAATTCTGTTATGAACGACGGTAAGAAAAACTTTAAGCAAGTGACTCATAGACTGATCGTACGAAACTCGTCACACTTATTTGCATTTGGTTTTTTAGGCAATGTGATGAACTTCGATTTGAGACAGTCTTTAGGGAGAACTCCAGTCATGTAAATCTTGTTAAAGAGGTCAGTTAACAATCCAGTGTGATCTACCTCTAAAAGTTGTAATACTTCAATCGGAACTGAGTCTGGTCCAGGCGACTTTCCTTTCTTGGCTGATTGTGATGCTGGTAGTACCTCTGAACTTAAAATAGAGGGACCAGAGCTATCTGTAACAATTGCCATTAGGTTTCTCAAGCTATCTGCGAACATGTTGGTTATGTATTCATTCCAAACTGTCTTCTTGCTTTCCATATCCAGAAGAAGGTTTCCTTTGGTGTCTACTAAGGAAGTTATGGAGATTCGGTTATGCCCTAGCAATTCTTTGATGTGCTTCTGCATATTGAAGTTGTCGTGTTTCTTGAACAACTCATTCCTGCATTCACATTTTTCTGTGAAGAAATGTTTACATGAGCAGACTCTCTCCCTACATATTTTGGCGCCTAGTTCTTTATCGAGTGCTGGGTTATGTTTATTAAGCCTCCGTTGCTCCATTAAGTTTCGCTGATTCCCATTATATCTATCCTCAAACCATCCATTTCCTTAATTATCTTTGGAAGCTTTCCATCCTGTTTTAAGATTCTAGCATTCCACGTTCCTATTCTAAGAGTTTTCCAGCCGAGCATTCTTAGCACCCCTGACCCATTAAAGAGCTGCCGTGCACTTGAGGACATGACTATTTTTGACTTTTCCATTGGTAACTACTAGGGATATATAATGCAGTGGTCTCCCGTTGCCTTCTACATCAGAAATTTAAAGTATATTTAGAACCTTAGGTCACTGAGACCTCTTCAACCGGTTGCCCAGTTGGGAATGGTTATACCGCCATTGACTCGGTCTTTTGCTATATGCTTTTGCTTCCCATGATAATTAGACCGATATGCAAACGGCGATGGAGTACATTCGGGACGCGTCCTTTGTCAACCGCGAGTGAATCCAGACTGCATAATTGCACTTTATTCACTACATTTAATGATTATAATTAATATTTATTGTTGTTTTTAAGCTATTGCATAGCTTTTATCGCGGGCCTAGCTAGGCCAGCGCGGCGACCGAATCAAGAAATTTCTTAACGAAAATTAATGATTTTAAACTGATAATTACGTCTAAATGAGTACTGCTTACGATTCGAAAAAAATATATGTTAAACAAGAACATTTTCCTAATATTTTTAGCTTTGAATATTTTAGATTTTATTTATATTACATAGTGTAATTAATTTGTGAAATTAGGTCTAACCGAACACAAAAACGACTACTACGCAAATACTATCTGGCGCATTATTATGAAACCTGCACCATTTTAAAGATAATTTAATTATCTATCTTTTTATCTACGATTTTTTTCGAATAATCCGTTTTTTTTGCTTTATCGAATAAAAAAAATCGTGCGCGGCGCTCTATCGGAAGACGTTTAAATTATTCCGAATCATTTGCTTCCGCAGATGATTCGGAATAATTTCAACGTTTTCCGATAGAGCGCAGTTATCTGATATCAGAAAAAATAAAATAAATAATATAAATAAATAATTATAATTGCATAAGTTGTTAAAAATGCTATGCAATAGCTTTACCGCGGCAGTCCCCGATGCCACACGTATTTTTTTTTTTAATATGTCACTATGAATTTAAATTTGGATTGTTTGAAATGAGATGAGATCGTTTCAGAGTCTTGCAATCTGTACACAGAGAGAGTAGGAGTAGAAATCAATAATTGTAACAAGGAATTTTGAGTAAATTGTCAAAGCTGACCGACGTACAAGACCGTGGAAACTCAACATATCGTGGATAGAATAGTGTTGATTGAAAGAGTGCACAATAGAGGAGGGCAAGTACTTATATATAAACATTTCTCCTTTGGCGTACTGGCAACCATTGCATACATATACAACAGCGCATCCGGCAACTTTGCCGCAGCACGTCTTCCTGCCTTTATGTCGTTACTCAATGCTGTTCCGGGGGAAATATACGTAAAATATGGGACAAATGCGGCCCACTTACAACGGAAATTTTCACGCTCTACGGGTGAATCGGAAAATGGATCACGACATTGAGATTATTTCGACCGTTCAATTAAATTTTAAAATATTGAAATCATATAATTAAGGTGTATTATACAAATATCTTTTAAGCTATTGCATAGCTTTTATCGCGGGCCTAGTAGGCCAGCGCGGCGACCGAATGAAGAAATTTCTTAACGAAAATTAATGATTTTAAACTGATAATTACGTCTAAACGAGTACTGCTTACGATTCGAAAAAAATATATGTTAAACAAGAACATTTTCCTAATATTCTTCGCTTTGAATATTTTAGATTTTCTTTATATTACATAGTGTAATTAATTTGTGAAATTAGGTCTAACCGAACACAAAAACGACTACTACGCAAATACTATCTGGCGTATTATTATGAAACCTGCACCATTTTAAAGATAATTTAATTATCTATCTTTTTATCTACGATTTTTTTCGAATAATCCGTTTTTTTTGCTTTATCGAATAAAAAATTCGTGCGCGAGGCTCTATCGGAAGACGTTTAAATTATTCCGAATCATTTGCGGCTGCGGTAACATTTCAACGTTTTCCGATAGAGCGCAGTTATCTGATATCAGAAAAAATAAAATAAGTAAAATAAATAAATAATTGTAATTGCATAGGTTGTTAAAAATGCTATGCAATAGCTTTACCGCGGCAGTCCCCGAGTGCCACACGTTTTTTTTTTTGTTTCTCTTTTTTTTACAATCTCTCTAATCAATTTTATGTAAAGCGCTAGAATTGCACACCCTTCTAGATCCTTGGAATATAACCCTTATTAATATATCTCATTATTAGTGTTTCGTACCAAAGCATACAAATAAACCCCCACTGGTGAGACTCCTGTCTGTATGTATATCGCATTTGATTATCTTGTTTAGGGTTAAAATAAATCGTACCTAGATGATCATAAAATCATTTGAAAGGGCTGATTTCGATGATTTCAAAACTCGATTGTTTTGTTTATTTGTTCCTAAGATATAGGAAAGTCAGCGAAGACGCGCCGAAAAAGTATTTACCCCATATCTGATTATATGCAGAAATTATTATAGATAGGTGCCTTAAAAATAAAATGGTATATATCAGAAATTTTAGACAAAAACTACATAGAGATACCACAAATGCTACAAATCGTGATATCCTCAAGAGATCTAATCCTGGTTTTCAGGACATACCGGTAATGGTACCTATAGTTTATTACAGGGTATTTTATTCAAAGATTTTCAAAACAGCAATGTTAGAAAACTTCTAAGTTAAATTACTGCACTGGTCATATATTAACAGTTGTTCCCAAAAACTCGGTCTTGAGCATATTCAATGACCTCGACCGCAATGTCGCATCCAACCGATTCTGTACGATTCCCGAATAACAGGAGAATCTTCCTTAAAAACGTGTGGCATTAGACATTGGAATAATCGACATATGCTTACTAATATGTAATTTTCGAAACAAAGATATCATTTAAAAAGTAGAGCCAGTTACAATTTACACGCAAAAAAACTCAATTTTTAGATTTCAGTCGAGTTAACTTTACGAACATCACGAATTGGATATTTTGATTACGTATCTCTGTACTGAGTCATGATATATCACTTAAGAGACGAAATCTTATTATATTCCTATAAGCCATTCAGACAAAACACATCTACGAATACTTGATTTACCGTAGAGTATTAAGTTATGATAGCACGTATATTTGAAATGAAACAGTTAATCCCAAAGCCAATTTCATGGCATCTTTTCTAATTTGGAAAATAAATTTCAAATATTAATCATTTGATTGTTATCCTACATCGCAAACAAGTGAGTGTTTACTTCCGGTACGTGAAACTTGATTATTACGAACTCGTATACAATTCGAGACATGTTTATACCGCGTGAATTAGTTTTTCACAATAAATGATCACGTAATAAGTCATTTGTATGCTCGTTGATAATTGCCCATTTTTAGCAAACTAATTTCGTATTATCGTGCCCTCTTTTTAAAAAGGGTAGTGCATGTGAGCTTAAACGAGATAAATATATTCTGTTTAATAATCTGCGTCCGGATTATAACCATTGACAGTTAGCATTTTCAGTATAAAACGTATGAAATCGTTATCTGTGCAGACCCCCATTTTACAGCTGGCAACGTTCGAAAACTCTACAATTGGGACGTGTTTTATTTCTAGCGAAAAGCCCCGTATTCACGGTAGACTTTTGTTTATCAAAAAGTTGAATCAACATGTTGCTGAGTGGCTGAAACATGTTTTTCGCAAAATTGCGTGTTGCAAAGTATATACCACTGCTTGTTTTACCGGCGAGCGGCAACTCAGCAACATGTTGATTCAACTTTGTTGACAAACAAAAGTTTACCTTGAGATGTTGACAAATGGTTGACTGTAGATATCGTTATAGCGATAAGTCCGCCATTTGTCCATAAATTGTCCTTTTTTAAAACCAGCATAATATTCATTAAGTTATGTTTTTATAGCACAATAAAGTTATTCTATTCTTAAGTTATTCTATACTACCTCGAATACGGGGCTTTATGGTAACCTAGGTGCATGGAAGAGACAAATAGATCTCGCGGTTACGCTGCCGATATTGTTAGAGTTGCCGACGTATTCACTAAGCGATTAAATTATATGAAGCTTTTACAGCGTAATTTCAAAAACATGGATTTAAACTATTGTCCCAACCCGTGTGCGAAACATACGCACATACTGGATCACATGCATAACAATGTCCAAAGACATCCGAATCAGCCCACAAGTCAGACGTCTATCTTTCTGTATAAGTTGACGTTCAGCTACGACATTTTTCTGTGTTTAAGCTGTTTTGGTCGACCTGTGAATGGTAGGTACTAGCCATTTTCTCCGTCGACAAGTAAACTTCTAATTGTCATTGTTGTCTGGGAGCTAATGGGCCCAGTGCAGTTGGGCCATTATTACCCATCTATTAGGGTCGGCCTAACTCACGGGTCGGCACCCATCCAAAAGCCTCCCAGAAGAAGTGTGAGCCCTTGTAGGACTCTATGCCTGCAGGCCGGTTTCCCCTGGGAATCGCCCTTCGAGCACTCCTGGACTGTTTGAGCAACGTGCGGCGTCAACCAATCGACTGTGAATTCCGAGAGATAACTAGGCATTTATGGAAAAGGCTTTGTTTCCTATGGAGCGCGGTGGGGGGGGGGGGATTTTTAACTTTACGACAGCCGATCTTGAAACGACCATCGACCATGCGATCCCGAGTGGTAGCCGGGCAATGGATTCCCTTATGTTAGCGGTGATTCGGTAGATACGGAATCACCGCTAACATAAGGGAGAGGACCGCGCAAGCGACCTCGAACCCGTGACCAGTCGGGAGTCCGGAGAAATTGGGGCACGAGGTTGGCCCGCTGTATGCACATTCCTCGTGTCTCGAGGTAAGGCGTTGGTTTCTTTAGGGCGATTTGGCGAATTTAGTTAGTGTAATAATGTCTTCGTCTCATGTCACTACGTTTATCCCAGGTCGAAAGTATATCATATATCGTTATATATTCCTGGGGTGACGGGTTAGCCTGTTGTAAATAACAACATTCTCCAGTAATTATTTACTGACTCATGTACAATGTTGTTTTAAAAAAATAAACAGCACTAGTTTTATTATCAGCATTATCAGTAAGGGTTTTAAACAGCGAAAGGACTTGTTTACAAGAAATTAACTACTGAAGAACTATAGGCAGCGAGGGTTATAACAAACTGACTAGCGAACAGATTTGATTAGTAACGACCACTCGAAAAGACGGATTTCAAAAGGGTTTCAGAACCGTAGATCACATGCACACGATCAGATAAATTATACAGAAGACGGAAAAGTACAACAAACCGCACTGGTTGACATTAGACTCCGCCTTCGGCTCGGTCGAAACCTCGCCAGTTTTGGATTCTCTACAGAATTGCCAAGTCGATTATCGCTACATTAAGGTCTTGAAATCTTTATATGAAACAGCAACAATGACTTTTTAAGGGGGTGAGCCTGATTTAAAAACCAAAAAAAAAATACGTGTGGCACTCGGGGACTGCCGCGGTAAAGCTATTAATAGCATAACATTTTTAACAACTTATGCAATTATAATTATTTATTTATTTTATTTATTTTATTTTTTCTGATATCAGACAACTGCGCTCTATCGGAAAAGGTTGAAATTATTCCGAATCATTTGCGGCTGCGGTAGCAAATGATTCGGAATAATTTAAACGTCTTCTGATAGAGCGCCGCGCACGAATTTTTCATTCGATAAAGCAAAAAAACCGGATTATTCGAAAAAAAATCGTAGATAAAAAGATAGATAATAAAATTATCTTTAAAATAGGGCAGGTTTCATAATAATACGCCAGATAGTATTTGCGTAGTAGTCGTTTTTGTGTTCGGTTAGACCTAAATTCACAAATTAATTACACTATGTAATATAAACAAAATCTAAAATATTCAAAACTAAAAATATTAGGAAAATGTTCTTGTTTAACATATATTTTTATCGAATCGTAAGCAGTACTCGTTTAGACGTAATTATCAGTTTAGAATCATTAATTTTCGTTAAGAAATTTCTTCATTCGGTCGCCGCGATGGCCTAGGCCCGCGATAAAAGCTATGCTTAAAAACATGTTTTTCATATTTTTTTTTATTCAAAGCTGAAATCTGATCATAAATCTTTTATACCAGTAATAGTAAAAAATACCATTTTTGGGATATTAAACTGCAAATGTTTGTACTGCTGCAAAACATGGCGGTATCTGCAAACATGACGGTTTCCAAGAAAGTAAGGTGTTAGATATACGCCAGCTGTTTGTGAAACAGTCACTCATGTTCTTCCATCGAACCCTAGATAAACGACCACGAAGCCAGCAACACAGAACTACAAGAGCATCTGCAGGCTTGAATTATGCCGTTCCCCGAGTTAATTCATCAGACCAGACCAATGCATCGCTTAAAAAATCTTCAATTTTATAATAGCCTTTAGAGCACAAAGTATCTTTAACAATTTTTCTAAATTTAGTGTCTGGTAAAAGGGTTAGTTCCTCAGGCAAAGTGTTATAAAAGCGAACAACGTCTCCAATGAAAGATTTACTCACTTTTGCTAACGTAGAGCCCGTAATGGCTAGTTTATTTTTGAACCTGGTGTTCCTATTGTAAATGTCACCCAACCTACGGAACCTGTGCAAGTTTTTACGAACATACATTATGTTTTCGAATGTATACTAGCTATAAACCAGCAGAATATTGATCTCTTTAAATGTCTCCTTTAGCGATGCTCGGGAGTTTAAACAATAAATGGATCGTATGGCTCTTTTCTGCAAAGTAAATATCGTTTGCATATCGGCTGCTCGGCCCCAGAGCAAAATCCCATACGACATTATACTATGGAAGTAGCTGAAATAGACAGTTCTGGCAGTAGCTTCATCAGTTAGTTGCCTTATTTGACGTACCGCAAATGCTACCGAGCTAAGTCTTCTAGCTATTATTAGTGACAAAATGGAAAAAAAATTGACGCTTCGGTGGATCCACCCGGTGGATCGAACTCAGATACTTTTCGTTCAAGTCGACAAATTCACAAGTGCACCACAGAGACTAACGAGAGCAATAGGCGAATTACTGCTATATTTAGTAGTCGATTTTATTTTTCTCGAATTCAGTGTGTCAGCGTTTAGATTGATAGTTACATTAAAAAAACGGTTTGAAATACAGCAATGTAGCAAGCACAGTATACAGAGGCAGATGATATCTAATGAGTTCCATAAATCGAGTTCTATACGATATCTAATAAAGTTAGTAGCTTTATTTCGCTGTATAATACATACAATGATGAAATGAATAAAATGAAATTTAACAATAATATAAAGTATCGAGAGCAAAGCCTCAGCGCACATCTGCAGCTTAATTTTTCTATATTTATTCGAAATAATATCAATAAATTTCTAAGGTCAGCGCTATCTTTAGGAGATTGTGAAAATCATTGCAGCATGGACATATTGGCAAATCCCAACACGTAAAAATTAAGCACACGTAACACTAGAGGGCGTTTAAATAGGCATATAATATATTTTATCATACACAAAAAAATATATAATATTTACCAAACAGGACTCTCATTCTCACATATTACCAGTTAACGTAATAAAAAGCAGTGTATTATTATAAAACTAAGCTATTAGTTGTAACATTACAGTAGAGGACTTATATTCAAGCGTGGAGCATGCTTCTTCTGTTGTCTTAGGTAGTTTTTTTTATATTTGTTTTTTTTTTTGCGGAGACTTCATTTTAAGGCAATTTAGATTTATTAGCATCTTACTAAAACTTTTACATAATTTATTGTAATATTAGAGCCCTGTCCACCCTAGAACGGGCTAGTCTCAGTTGGGTGAATCAAATAAGCAAAAGGTTATGGTTTTGCCATTCGGTTCCTGTTATTCTTGTAAGCAAAATAGTAATTAATTAATATGTAATAATTAATTAATTCTTCATAGTAATTAATTCCTAAATAAATTAATAAAAAATAAAGATCATTCACATATAGACGACATAGGAGCGGTTCTATGATCGACTTTGAGGTACTCCTCTGACAATCAGATTCAATCTGTGCCTCTAAGGCTATCAGATTGAATATGTGCCTTCTTATTATTATCAGTGTACTTTCTCTCGTCTTACTAACTTCGGTTATGGATATAATGTTTTAGAATTTTCGAAGTCTACTTCGAACATTCGAACTCTGAACAAGGCCTATGCTTGTGCCCAGAAATGTTATTTACGACTTAGGTACCTGATTTATATTGAGAGCTGATGTAATTCTTTAGAATTCTTAATTTTTAAGCTATTGCATAGCTTTTATCGCGGGCCTAGGCCGGTACGTCTAAACGAGTACTGCTTACGATTCGAAAAAAATATATGTTAAACAAGAACATTTTCCTACTATTCTTAGCTTTGAATATTTTAGATTTTGTTTATATTACATAGTGTAATTAATTTGTGAAATTAGGTCTAACCGAACACAAAAACGACTACTACGCAAATACTATCTGGCGTATAATTATGATACCTGCGCCATTTTAAAGATAATTTAATTATCTATCTTTATATCTACGATTTTTTTCGAATAATCCGGCGCTCTATCGGAAGACGTTAAAATTATTCCGAATCATTTGCTACCGCAGCCGCAAATGATTCGGAATAATTTCAACGTTTTCCGATAGAGCGCAGTTATCTGATATCAGAAAAAATAAAATAAATAAAATAAATAAATAATTATAATTGCACAAGTTGTTAAAAATGCTATGCAATAGCTTTACCGTGGCAGTCCCCGAGTGCCACACGTATTTTTAAATAGACTTTACGTGTAGAGAGTTTACTTGTGGAGATAGAGGTAAAAAAATACATACACAATTTGTTCAAAGTTTATCAGTAAATTTATTTACTATTTAAAGATTAATATTAGGTCTGTTTGACATATTGTATGGATATATTTTAAACAAATTATATTACAACTGTAATTCCTTCACTCTCCCAGAACGCTCTAACTCCAACAAGCCATTAAATAATTCTAATTTAGAAACTGTCAATATTTTCCGATATTTTAACTGGCTCTTCAATTTTATTGCACATTCGGGGTGCAAGGTTCCAAACTTTATAACTTTTATGATTTAGTACTATAACCCACTTTTTTAAATAAATAAACAGCAAAAAATCTATATTCTCACATTTTTTTAATTGCCATGATATGAACATCAAAAAGTTGTCGCTTTTTTTCGAGGCTTATTTCAAACTTTAAAACAGCAAAATGAGCCGCGTGTACTCGGGTGTGGAGGTTACTGCAGTCGGACCTCTTCAGGGAACATTTGTTCGTCAAACTTACTTCATTATATATACACCCACCCGTCTCGCCAGCATCAAATTATATACAGATAAGCTGGGAAACGGAGACGAGCAAATCCTCACACCCAATCGACACATATCTTCGGCTGGATTCGAACCGTCCGACCCGGCACAGAAACTAGCCGAACATATGTGTCGCGTCTTAAGTAAGTGAGCTACACCGACCCTTGAATGCACTCGGTTGATTTGCATACATGACTCGTGTTTATCCGTAATATAGTTATTTCAGTTAGCAATAGAGCGCCTTAGTCAAACAGAATTTCTTTAAAGGTTCGATAAGTTTTAGAGCAGTTAATTTCAAATAATATATTTGTCATAATTGTAACAAGATTAATTTCGCTTATAATAAATTACTGTTAAAATAAACTGCACCTTGAGTAAACTTTACAGAGGCATGGTGAATACGTCCCCATATCTTACATTGTAAGATTGTATCGGGGCCGATTCTCGGCTGAGTCATTACAACCTATACCATTGTATAAACATTATTTGCGTGTAGATGCTAACTTAACCTATATAAAGAATATGAGAAATACAAAAAAAGATGAAGGGAACGATATATTTGTTTATTTTCTTTTATATAGAATAGGAATCTAAATAAGTAACATAGTTCTATTACTACAAATGATTCACGTATTATGGTTATTTTTTTATTTTATTATGATGATTTCACTTTTTAATATGAATTATTTTATTTTATTTTACTGGGCTGCCAAGGAGGTAAAGTCTTGTGGATGCGCAATTTTTGTTAATCGACCTGAAGAAAGATATTCACATTTTGACTGTTTTTTTTGCACATTTTACTGGTGTGCTATAATGTCGATAATGGTGCCATCTCTATAATCCAATATTGTTTACCTCCCAAACTTTAGATTGTGCGGTTTATCGCAGATATATATCATGTATATGGTGCTATGTGGGTAAGGCACTTTATAAAAAAAAAAATTGTCTCTGCTTTATGGATAAATGTCGCTAGTTGTGATATCAGTGAAAATGAGGGAAAAAAAACTTTGACGCTTCGGTGCCACCCGGTGGATCGAACTCAGATACTTTCCGTTCAAGTCGACAAATTCACAAGTGCGCCACAGAGGCTGACGAAAGCAACAAGCAAATTACTGCTATATTTAGTAGTCGATTTTATTTTTCTCAAATTCAGTGTGTCAGCGTTTAGACTGATAGTTACATTTAAAAAAAAAACAGTTTGAAATACAGCATGTCAGCAAGTACAGTATAGACAGGCAGATGATATCTAATGAGTTCTATAAACCGAGTTCTGTACGATATCTAATAAAGTTAGTAGCTTTATTTCGCTATATAATACATACAATGATGAAATGGATAAAATGAAATTTGACAATAATATAAAGTATCGAGAGCAAAGCCTCAGCGCACATCTGCAGTTAGTTATTCTATATTTATTCGAAATAATATCAATAAATTTCTAAGGTCAGCGCTATCTTTAGGAGATTGTGAAAATCATTGCAGCATGGAGACATATTGGCAAATCCCAACACGAAAAAATAAGCAGACGTAATACTAGAGGGCGTTTAAACAGGCATTATCACACACAAAAAAATATAAAATATTTACCAAACAGGACTCTCATTCTAACATATTACCAGCTAACGAAATAAAACGCAATGTATTATTACAAAAGTAAGCTATTAGTTGTAACATTACAGTATAAGAATGTACACTGATAATAATGGGAAGGCACATATTCAGTCGATCCTAGAGCCGCTCCTATTTCTTCTATATGTGAATGATCTTTATTTTTTATTTAATTATTTATTAAAGAATTAATTACTTTCAAACATTCATTATTACATATTAATTAAATACTACTTTGCTTACAAAAATAACAGGAACTGAATAGCAAAACCTTAACCTTTTTGCTTATTTGATTCTGTCACCCAACTGGGATTAGCCCACAACCTTCTGGCGCTCCTGGACGGTCTGCATACCGTGCGGCGTAAGACTAACAGTCGGGGGAGTCTGGAACCAGTACTGTTTCCTATAGAGCGGGGGTGGTTGCGGACCTTACGGCGACTGCTCTTGAAACGACCATCGGCTACCCGATCCTGGGTGAACAGCCAGGCAAAGGATGTCGTGCTCCGTGATAGATTCGGTATAAACCGATTCACCGCTTCGTAAGGGAGAGGACCGTTCAAGCGACCTCGAATTCGTAATCGAGAGACCGGAGTAATCTGGTCGCAATTGGAAGTAAGAGCGTGAGTGTAAGCCCGCTGGTAACACACCTATTTATCTCGCCGTTAAGGCGTTGGCCTCTTACGGGCATGTGGCGGAGCTTGACGGTGGAGTCTTCTGCTCTCATTTTACGGGAGAGAGAACGATTAATCGTTAAAACTTCCTGAGGTGATGGGTTCGCCCGTTGTAGTTGACAACTCTAGTTGTTACCTTGGGTGTGGGGACTTTGTCCGTTGCCGATCGCATTATCAGTTTCTGTATGATGTAAGATACTGGCGATACGGGTGTGTGTATATATAAGGAAGTAAGAAGTCCGACCGAAGCAACGTCCTCACCCCGAGTATACGTGGCCCATTTTGTTATTTTACAATTTGAGAAACCTTGAAAATTAAGCAACAAATTCTTTTTATTAAATGTAGCGTAAAAAAAATGGTGTTTAATTATTTAAAATAAAGTGTTTTAGTACTAAATAATAATAGCTTTTGGAATATCATGGTGCTTCGGCGTGCAGAAAAAAGGTATATAAGGAGAGAATTTTATTAGAAGAAGCGTTTTTTATACAGATTCCAAATAAAAAAACCCATATTTTATATATGAAACCAAAGTTGATCATGTTGATAATTTTGTCTAATCAATGATTTAAGGCTATTTCGTATACCTAATAGTTTTAGAAGCTAAAAAGGAGACTCATCTGGACTGACGTTGGTATTTGTATTCATCTTTTTATCTAGACTGCTCTTCTTTTTGTGCATCTATGTTTCCGGTGACCATTGATAAGACAAAACTTTCATAATTTGTATAAATGTGGCATTTTTTTCTTTGGAAAGTGTATAAAAAAACACTTCTTTTAACAAGTTTCGCTCTTAATTTACGATTTTTGTCCACGCTGAAGCAACATAAATGTCCATGAATTTCTCTTTTGTTTTTTGCTATTTTAGACAATTATTTATAAAAAAGTACCGTTCTTTTTCGCTAAATTTTCGTATACATCGACCTATATTACGTAGTCTACAAACATGTCCGTCAAGTCATTTTATTTCAACCGCTATTCAATAAATTAAAGAATTTCATGTCATCGGTCTTGCCATTCTCATCTACAGTCCAAATTACAAACGTCTTGCACTTTTTGCCGCTTCCTTTTTGGTTTAAAAGAGGTATCAAAGCCCCTGAAATGTAAAAGGTAACTTGTTATTTAGGTAAATAAATAAATGTGATTTAGATTCAGGTTATCCGCCGGAACAGCTGCTTTCCCCACGTCTTACGACTGAGTTAACCGTACAGCTGGTAGGGTGGATCGCTTCCAGACAGCGACAGAGTAACAGAGGGAAGGAGCCGGGGATACGCGAGAAGCGCTCTTCCATGGAGACCGGGGCGTTTTGCCCATGGTCATTACACATTCCTTTACTAACCGACTTCAAAAAAAGGTTGTATCTCTTCTTTTTTATGTTTATTACCTCAGAACTCTGCTATTTATGAACTGATTTGGAAAATTCTTTTTTTATTTGAAAGGATATACCTACTTACAGATTTGTTCCATTTTTATCAAAATCCTGTCCTGATGATGGGATCCATAAGCAATTGAGGGAACTACTCAAATATTATTATACGAAGTTGAAAATTTACATATTGGTTTAATTCCAATGACAATGCATTTTTTTATGCACTAATTCTACAACCTGGGTTGGATTCCGACGAGAGGACACCTTAACGGGCAACAGCATAAATAGAGCCGTCAACTACAACGGGCGAACCCGTAACCCCAGGAAGTTTAAACGATTGGTCGTTCTATCTCCCGTGAAGTGAAAGCAGAAGACTTGGACAAAACAGTCCACTATCAAGCTCCGCCACATGCCCGTAAGAGGCCAACGCCTTATCCGCGAGATAACCAGGTATGTAACCGCGAGATAAACAGGGCAACAGCACAGACACGAAATTTTGTATACTCATTCAATTATGATAGCCCGTTCTAAGTTCTACCATGACATGGCTGCTGCACCCAGGATTGGTTCCCGACGAGGGGACTCCTCAACGGTCAACAGCACAGACACGAAATTTTGTATATGTGCTCAATTATGACAGCCCGTTCTAAGTTCCACCAAGACAGGACTGCGACACCCAGGGTTGGCTTCCAATGAGGGAACTCATCAACGGTCAACAGCACAGACACAACATTTTGTATACGCATTCAATTATGATAGCCCGTTCTAATTATAACCATGACATGGCTGCTGCACTTATAAAAAAATTGAGTCGTTTTTTTTCATTGTTAAAATTTTGTCTAATATCCTATTTTATGCGGTTCAAGTAATTTCGCCTCAAGCTTTCTAGGACAACGAGGAGAAGTCGCGCATACTGGGAACCTGTCGCCTGGTTTCGTATCACCATGCTCTTTAAGGATAATTAACCTGAACCACTGCAATACTTATAGATACCTAATGAGACGCCTTAGCGATGGGAGACCATCTCTAAGGCGTCTTATTAACACGCTTTTATTAGGTCGACCTGTATGTAACTATGTAATGGAATCTAAGGCAACTAATTTAACCATCTTCCAAAGATCGTAGCGTCATGCAAATTCGCAGCTGTATGTAGTTCTGATGACAATACAATAATATGGTACTGTCGAACTGATCTGATGATGGAGTCGGAAGATATGAACTGGAACTTCATGATGGAACATCGTATCATAGCTGTGTTTGGACTTGTTAGAAAAGTCTTGTAACGAACTTTGACCATGATTAGGTTTTAAGGTCTGATGATGAAGCCGGAAGATAGGCACTGGCATTCCATGATAGAATATCGTATCATAGCCGGTAAAGCGTGTTTTTAGTGTTTTTTTAAAACTATTAATTATTTTTTTTTTTTTGACCAGCTATATAGACAGTGAAGTAGCGGTCTGCTAGCATATTCTCCAATAGTATTTAGGCAGACTATTGGAGAATATGCTAGAAGACCGCTAATTCACTGTCCATATAGCTGGACAAAAAAGCAGAATGAGACGCCTTAGCGATGCTCTCCCAAAGGGCTCAGTGTTGGCACCCACACTGTTCAATCTATACACCAGCAACATCCCCACAACTTCATCGAGAATGTTTATTTACGCCGATGACATCGCATTGGCAGCTCAGACTACAAGCTTTGTAGAGGGAGAGGAAATGCTTTCAAAAGACCTCGAATCGCTAAACCAGTACTTCCAAAAGTGGCGTCTCCTCCCCAACCCCTCGAAAACAGAAACTTGTTGCTTCCACCTGAACAGTCACAGATGCGAAACTGGATATAAAATTCAACGGGGTGAAAATGAAAAATTATCCTGACCCCAAATACCAAGGTGTTACCCTCGATCGCTCGCTCACATACAAATCTCATCTAGAAAAAGCAGCAGCGAAGGTTTCGTCCAGGAATAATATAATCCAGAAACTGGCTGGATCGACATGGGGAGCAAACGCTAAAACCCTGAGAACCTAGTCCGTCGCACTGGTCTATTCGGCTGCCGAGTGTGTATCGCCCGTTTGGCTTCACAGCGCGCATGCCCACAAAGTTGATGCTCATATTAATCGGTTGATGCTCATATTATCTCGGGCACACTCAATAGCATCCCAACTGAATGGCTGCCAACATTGTCCAACATTGAACCTCCTCATATCCGACGCTAGACTGCTCTATGCCGAGTATGGACTAAGAGCGGTCAAAAACCAAAACCACTGCACTCCGACTCGAACTTCCCTAGCGGCAAAAAACGCCTGAATTCCCGAAATCTTCCGTGGGAATCAGCTGAATTACTTCTCGCCAACAGGTTTGATCCTGGATCCGCCTGGCAGACAGAATGGACCACCTGCGGGGTAGGCAAACATGGCCTTATCTCTTCCGCGCTCACAGGCGGGTGAGCGCGAAAGAGATAGGCGTATCTGGATTCGACTTGTGCCAGCACGAATAGGTGATGTTGAACCGCATCCGCACAGGCCACGGTAGATGCGCCGGAATGCTACACAAATGGGGTTGGAGAGACTTCCCCGCGTGCGACTGCGGCGCTGCCGTTCAGTCTATCCAGGACATTGTGCAGGAGTGCCCCAAACGCGCTTTCATTGGCAGCTACGCAGACAACCACCTTGCCACCGACCTCGCACAAAGCTGGATGAAGTCCCTAGATATAAAGCTTTTAAAAAGCTTAACCTTAGGTTTTAGTTACTACAGTTTATTATTTTTATCATTTTTATATCAAATTTCAAATTATTTATCGAGTTGAAATTATTAGTACATTCAATATACAAAAGTCTTAACCTAACTAGGCAGCCGCCTGTTCCAAGGTAGACAATTTATTTTAATTATCCTAAGAAATCTATAATATTATATTTATATAAATAAACAAAATCATACTTAATGTAATAGAAATATCTTAATTACCTAATAAAAATTCGTAAGAAAATGTCATAAAAATTGTAAATATCGCTCTGCACGCCATACGATATAATAATAATCTAATTTGATTTCATTGTTTTATATTTTAATTTTAACCAAATGGGTGCACAGATATATAAAGTTTCTGGCACGCTTGCCTTAGTGCTCTACTAAGGCCAGCTAGTCCTAGGCCCATGACTTAGTGATCAAAATGTGCAATATTCTTCCTTTTTTTGTAACGCTGCATTAATGTGAATTCGGAGGCTATGGCGGTTGTTTTACATTATAAATAGGGTTTTAAACGAATTTACCGCCTTGTGATTGTAGCACCCGATATTTCGGCGATGTTGCGACCGCCGTGGTCAAGGGTAGACTAAAGTACTGACAATCGTCATCCATTGCTCTGCGGGTAGGCGGCAAACTGCTGCTGTTACTTTGCAAATTATAACGGTGGTGGGGCGACGGGTTCGGCACGCGCGAATTTTGATAAACCGCTCTGCACACAAAACTCACTGTATCTTGTTTTACGTCTTTGCGCTTTGCCATGGGCATTGAATACAGTTGCACGTAGTAGAGAGTTGTATCCGTCGTCTCTATTGAAGTTCGGGGTCCTCCTTTAATGGCTTTCCGGATCATTCGGGGAAAGTGAAATTGTTCTTTGGTTAGCTCAATGGGATTTTGAAACTTTACCCAGTGGTTATTTCCTCTATCCAATATGTTTTCGCAGATCGCCGATTTTTCTCGCTCAGCTTTTTTAACAACTTTGATGTATTCCATTAGAGTGTCTGTGGGTCGTTTCGTTTATCCGACGTAGGCTAAACCACAGTTGAATTCGATTTTATACACACATGGGATTTGCAGTGATATTACATCCTTTACAGGCGTCAGAGATCGATATATGTATATATTGTGTCGGTTCGAAGATTGTTTTTATATTGAATTCGTTTGGCGTCTTACTGGTTCGATCTAACGCTTTTGACCTATAGCAAGAATGCTCGCGATCAACTGGGTTTTTGTGTTTCTGAGGTTATTTACAACAAATTATAAAGCTGCAGTAATATGTGTCTCGTGCTTTACTTTTAAATTATGTAATAAATAAATAAAATATATTCTGAAAGCTTTGCGTGCGACAAGTTCTCTAATTGCGGCATTGTATTGCATGACGCGCAGTCTAGCGACGTGACATTATCTCCTCACCGTACCCTAACGGGAAAGTTAGAGCCAGTCATGTTGGACCGTTGGTTAAAGTTTGACTAGGTGGAAGGAAAAATGTTATATTAATAATAAAATAAAACACAGACAATCTAATATAATAATGTATTTATTATAATAATTTAAAGACTACAATCATATATCGCTAACATTATGCCTTGGAAGTCCGTCATCGAAAATGTAATTAAAGACATTTAACACATCGAATACTACACATACATTTATAGACATCAACTTGGTCTTCGAGCCACTTATGATAAATTACATTACTTAGGGTTCTACAGTATAGGATTTAAAATCATACCGCGTCAAATGCGGACGTCGTTAAGTGAAACATCGATACATATCTATAGATTATTATAGGTAGAGTAATCATGCGAAAATGAGGCCCCAATACTGCTTATAAATTATTATCGATTATTGATTATTATATCTATTTATAGATATTGAAATATACTATGGGATAATCATTACTGTTTCCCAATATGTACACTAGCTATTTACATATTCCATACGTTCTGGAATAAAACACTCTTATAAAATACTTCCTTTATATAGACATCTTTTAAAGTGAATATATTTAAAATCCATAAAAAACCATCCAAATATTAAAGTCGTTTAAGTAGAGGTACATTATCATGTTCCCTCGAGCTTAACATATATCTTAAATAGTAACACAACAACAAGATTGATAATTAAAATTGAATGGAATCACGAAAAGTTCCAAAAGAGTGCCAAAAAGACAATAAGATCCAGAATTTAACCCAGCATCCCTTTTAACCGTGTTCCCTCAGTTTTTTACTGACAAAATCTTACCTTTATTAATTATATACATGTAAATAATTATAACAATTTAATTTCTCAGGTGCGACAAGCGGCCTAAAAAGTCGATGCTTTTGACAACGTCCCGCTATCCGTTTCATAAGTGCGATCGCTCGATATAGTATTATGTATCTGTTATACCATGTTCCCTTACACTTTTAAAATTAGTAAGAATATCTTAACTTATAATATGACTTTCAGCCGTTGACAGTATAGATTTTGTATATTGCATAGTCCGAATAATTGTTTTTTTCGATATAATACTTTCAATTGAATCGGATATTTGACAAACAAAACTAGTCACATTTTTATCGAGTATCACATTTTGATGCAACTTTATTCTCAATGCCTAACTAAATGCATCTTCTCAGAAACAATAACACTAGTCCACCAAATATCTATGTAGCAGTAATGGCGCGAAATTTCCGTTTATTTGAGAAACCACACTAGTCCTGGACTATATAGTGTGGTTTCTCCATTGGCCGTATAACTACTGGACCCCGTGACCAGCCTGAGAATGCCTCAGCCGAATAGAAAGAGACATCTGCTTATAGTACCCCCTCCATCCTTGTCTAGTCGTGCATTCACGGAGACACGTACATATATCACTATGGCAACGCGTTTATATAACTATGGCAACGCTTCGACGACATAAGTCTGCTATGCTATGGGCAAAGTCGCATGCGCAACTAGACAAGGATAGAGGGAGTCTCATATGCCCCTATCTGTTTCTATTCGGTGAACGCATTCACTCACAGCACGCCTTCGCACTCCCGTCCTCTATTTTGTTATCCTCTATGGGATTCTCCCTTCTTCGTCTATGCGAAAAGTCCTTTGACATTAGCTGGAGTACGTTCATCAATTTCACCCTAAATTCATCGACTAGTTAAACCTACCGCTTAGTTTAAGTAAGCAAAATTAAACCCCCCGTTCAGGTTGGTTCCACCAAATTCTTGTTGATGAATTTAAACAAGTTAAGGAGGCATTTAGTTGACATATTGTGACGTATACAGTAAACGTAATTGGAATTCACAATCAAAAAGACAATACCGCCTACATTTATGTATATCCCGAGGGAGCTCGAGGAAAAGGCCCACACGAGGTTTGCGCAATGTTAATGCAATACTTCAAGGAGCACATGGCTTCTGTGGGCCACCTACACATCTTCTCTGGTGTGTGCAATGGTCAGAACAAAAACCATACAATGCTTCGAATGTGCTCCGCTCTAGTGTCAGAGTGAGAGTTTAATGTTATCGAGCAATATTACCAGTTCAGAGGGCATTTTTTTCTGGTGTGTAATAGGGACTTGGATGTTTTAAAGAGAAAAATTAAAACATTAGACAGAGTTTCGAACTCACGGTTCGAAACTTCGAACTCACGGTTCATTCATCCAATAAAGCAAACTTCTTCGTTTGCTTACCAGATAACGACACATTCATTGATTTTTAAAAATGGTGGCCGAAAATGTTCAAACTCATCATGTTGTCCGCGGAGACCAAAGGTCGTATTAATGTTACGACCTCAAAGTAGACAAAGACAACAAAGTAAATTTTAAGATATCTACTTTCACGTACTTGAAACCTTCTAGAGAACATACTGGAACTGTAGTAGCTTCAGGACACATCGGAATCTTCGTAATGTTTACATTTTAACTTCAAGCCGTTAACCTATAGTATTACCGAAAGCTCTGGAGTACCCAGTTCAAAACAAAATTATCAATTTAAAAAAATGGATGAAAAAGGAGTTTCAAAAGATTGCTGCCCGACAATAGAGACGTTAAAAGATTCTATGACGACATCTTCAGATGGAAGTCTGCGACCATAATATAAACTCTGATGAGGATTTAGGGATGTAGACTAAGTACACACATGGTTGTAATAGTTAAGTATGTTTTAAGCATAAGAAAAATTAATGAATCCATATAATCCATAATAATTATATCTTATTATATATTCCAAGATAATCAAATTTTAGCCTGTCCTGAAAAGTTGACCTCGCTGGACATATGTTGTTTCTCAAATGACCGATTCAACTTTTATTATTTTAATAAATTTGGCAACGGCTAGAACGGCTGCCAAAGAAACTATAAAAATGTTGACCGCTCGGCTGGCGGTGTTTCCCTGGGATTGGTCTGAAAATAACCGATTCAATTATTATATATTTTAATAACTTTGGCAACGGCTAGAACGGCTGCCAAAGAAACGATACTAATGTTGACCATTCGGCTGGCGGGATTTCCCTGGGATTGTTCTGAAAAAAGAAACAAACAAAAAAAGACTATTAATATCAATTATTTTGTTATAGATCATGAGATAGTTAAGTTGTTACACAAACTAATGTTTATTTAGAAATAAATTAGGGTTTTTAAATAATCAGTATTTTTTCAAGACATTACATGATTTTATTTCTTTCCCAAAAAATACATCGCTATACATCATGTATGTAAATAGGGAAAGTCGTGTATTCGAGCAAAGTTTTGATCCCGACGTTTAGAGATCCGGGGATTCCATAAACGTGATTCCGGAAAATGCATGTAGGTATGTATGTGTGTGTGTGTACCCACGATATGTCATAACCAATTAGAACCACATGACTTACAAAATAGTTCATCCTAATATCGAGATTTCAAAAGCTGATGAGAGATATCTGTCATTCTATTTCAAAATAGCGGCTTTTCAAAATTTAAAAAGTTATGAATCTCGTAACTTTCAAGTCCAAGAAAAATAAATCGAAATCGAACCCGAAAAATCGTGATTATTACAGTCAATAATCACGATTAAATTCACAGCCAATAATCACGAAATAACCAGAACACCGATTCATGGTTTGTAGGTACAGTTAGGGACTGACCTAAATGTAAGCGGTGGCCGAGGTGCAAGGACCAGCGTTTGTTCTCCCCACCACAGACATTTCTGTTGTGACATAATTTACTCGACTGTAATAGGTATAGGTATGTACGCTAACGACAGAACGCGTGTTCTACGAACGTCGGTCCCTGAACCGCAGCCACCGCTTATATTTAGCTCAGTCCCCAACAGTAGCTTGATCACGGTGAAATTTTCCTTAAAACAGTGTAATTCATACAGTGGAAATTATTTCATCAGTTTTTATGTTTTTACAGTGGAAATGAAATTATACCAAATTAGAAATATTATTTGCAATTTTATTACAAAGGTGGTCATATCCTTAATAAGATCCGTAATTATGTTACAATAAATAAATAAATTCAAATAAATTTTATTTTAAAGATGTACGATTCTCTTTTTACAATTAGTTATTCATGTATGTATGTTTTGTCGTTATTTGTTGCTTGGATATTGTCGCTTGTGAAATCATGGTTTTTTTTTTTAAATTCGCATTATTTCGAATATGCGATGCTGTACCGGTGTTATATATTACATATTCTTGCGATTTATCAAAACAATAAACACAAATGTGTATCGTCAAGAACCGCCTGGTCAATCGCTCGTCGCCGCTGCTTTTGCACGTCTACGCTCGACCACACACGCTACACAAACAGTTGCAAATAGTTGCGGCTGGAGACTCATAGCATAATAAAGACGACCATAAATCTAGCGACTTAACTTCAGGTGGCTAGTAGCTGCCCTCTGTCGGAGAGAAGCTCTCCGGGGCATTTATTATGGCTCCATCAGATTTCAGAACGTTTTTGCTAACGGACACTGCATTTTCAAGAACTGCTTAATATGGTGAACCCATCCTAATTAAAAAAAGCAAAAGTGCTAAAGAACGACTAAATATTATCTTTCTATATTTATAGAGCTTAACTGGACCTAGTTATGAAGATTCGAAATACAAGGGGAGTTAAAAAAAAGTGATAATGAGACCATATAAATATAAATACTGGCATGCACAGCTAATGCGCACAGCTATAAAAAAATCGTTCAGTTGATATTGCTGCCATTGAAGAAGCTGGCTTTGAAGATCTGAAACATCCTCTATACTCACCGGACTTGGCTGCTAGTGATTTCAAACTATTTCCGACATTAAAGGAACATAAAAGAGGTCGAAAATTTGAAGACAAAGACGTGGTAGTCTTAGCAGTGCCAGAATTTTTAGGTGATCGGGATAAAGAGTTTTTATTAATAGTATTTTGTGAGTAGAAAAAAGATATATCAAGCGGATATACCTAAAAGATGGCTATGTCGATAAATAAAACAACATTCAAAGTTAACTTCATCATAATTATCACTTTTTATCA
>OX155980.1:8961517-9007130 GCA_944548615.1 Micropterix aruncella
GGTTCCAAAGTTTGTATGGAAAATCGATATAGATGTACTTTTTAATTCGAAACTTTTTAAGATTACTCTTATAAACAAATAATCAAATAGGTGTTTTATGGTTTTTCAAAATTCCGCCCCTAAAGGGGTAATACGGGGGTTTAAAGTTTGTATGGATAAGCGATTTTAGATGGACTTTTTATTTCGAAAGTTTGTAAGATTACTCTAATAAATAAATAAGGAAACACGTGTTTCATATTTTTTGAAAATTCAACCCCTAAAGGGGTGAAAAAGGGTTTCCATTTTTTTATGAAGAAACGATATAGATGTACTTTTTAATTCGAAACTTTGAAAGAGTACTCTAATAAACAAATAAGGAAATAGGTGTTTCATGTTTTTTCAAAATTCTACCCTTCAAGGGGTGAAACAGGGTTTTAAAATTTGTATGAATAAACGATTTTAGTTGGACTTTTTATTTCGAAAGTTTGTAAGATTACTTTAATAAATAAATAAGGAAACACGTTTTTCATATTTTTTTATAATTCAACCCCTAAAGGGGTAAAAAAGGGTTTCGATTTTTTAATGAAGAAACGATATAGATGTACTTTTTAATTCGAAACTTTGTAAGATTACTCTAATAAACAAATAAGGAAACAGGTGTTTCATGTTTTTCAAAATTCAACCCCTAAAGGGGTGAAACGGGGTTTCAGAATTTGTATGAATGAACAATATTAGATGTGCTTTTTATTTCGAAACTTTGTAAGATTACTCTAATAAATAAATAAGGAAACACGTGTATCATATTTTTTCAAAATTCAGCCCCTAAAGGGGTGAAAAGGGGTTTCGAATTTTTTATGGAGAAACGATATAGATGTACTTTTTAATTCGAAACTTTGTAAGATTACTCTAATAAACAAATAAGAAAATAGTTATTTCATGTTTTTTCAAAGTTCAACCCCTAAAGGGGTGAAACGGGGTTTCAAAATTTGTATGAATGAACAATATTAGACGTGCTTTTAATTTCTAATTCCTGTAGGAGTACTCTAATAAAACAATAACAAAATGCGTTTTTCGTGGTTTTTCCAAAGCTCAACCCCTAAAGGGGTGGAAAGGGGTTATAAAATTATTATGAAGAAACGTTATTGATGGTCTTTTTAATTCGAAACTTTGTAAGGTTACTCTATTAAACAAATAAGAAAATAGGTGTTTAATTTTTTTTTAATTCTACCCCTAAAGGGGTGAAACATGGTTCCACACTTTGTATGAATAAACAACATTAGATGTGCTTTTTATTTTGAAAATTCGAAGGATTACTCTAATAAAAAAGTAAGAAAATACGTCTTTCATGGTTTTTCAAAATTCAACCCCTAAACGGGTGAAAAGGGGTTATACAATTTGTATGGAGAAACGATATAGATAGACTTTTTAAATCAAAACTTTGTAATATTACTCTCATAATCAAATAAACAAATGGGTCTTTCATGGTTTTTCAAAATTTCGCCCTTAGAGGGGTAAAACGGGGTTTTAAAGTTTGTATGGATAAACGATTTTAGATGGACTTTTTATTTCGAAACTTTGTAAGGCCACTCTAATAAATAAATAAGGAAACACGTGTTTCATATTTTTTCAAAATTCCACAACTAAAGGGGTGAAAAGGGGTTTCGAAATTTGTATGGAAAACGATATAGATATACTTTTTCATTCGAAACTTTATAAGATTACTCGAATAAACAAATAAGCAAATATGTCTTTTGTGTTTTTTCAAAATTCAACCCCTAAAGGGGTGAAACGGGGTTTCAAAATTTGTATGAAAAAACGATATTAGATGAACTTTGTAGGATTACTTTAAAAACCATCTAAGCAATATATGGAAATTGTATACTCTAATAAACATTTAGGCAAATAGGTATTTAGTATTTTTTTAATTCAACCCCTAATGTGGCGAAAAGGGGTTTCAATGATAATAAACAAATAAGCAAATGCATGTTTCATATTTTTCAAATCTACCACTTAGGGGGTGAGATAGGGGGTAAATAACCCTAAAAATCAAAATAGAAGTCGCGCGCGACGGTTCCCGGACGTGAGAAAGCGCTAGAACCTCATTATAAATTCATCATTTGTCTCGATATCATGCGTAGCGCAAGCACCGCGATCGTCACATCTTCACGCCTTAATTACGTAGTTGATCATCATGAAGTACATATTGACAGGAGTACCTACAGAGAAGGACGTTAGATACCTTTATATATTACACGCAAAAACTTACCACTTGACTGGGAACAAGGGATCTATCTTAACCCAAATTTAACGCGTGCGAAGCCGCGGGCAACAGCTAGTCTACCTATACTTTGAGTACTCTCATTAGATCGTCATTGATTTGGGTAAAAATCGGAATGTACAGTTTTTAAAGTGTAGTTTTAATAGCTTTTTTCTAGTAACCTGGAAGTTTGAGTATGCACCTACCTACCTACGTACTTACCTATTTACTCAGTGGTGTCGGTAGGTAGGTACCTATCTACGCACATAACTATGTACGAAATTGCGTCGATAGGTAGGTATCTATCTACGCACTTACATATGAAAGCAGGTGCGTCGGTAGGTACATACCTATCTACGCGCTTACATATGTACGCAGGAAAGTAGGTTATATACAAAACAATATTTAGTATATAGTATGTAGTTATATTATTTAATATTCGCCATGATGAATGCAATTTTGCCTAAAATTGGGAGCGCTGTTAAATGAACAATAACCTTTACCTATGAAAAGTAACTCATACATGTAATTTCTAATATGTTAACCATTTACGTAAAATGTCAAAACGATCTTTTTTTAATAAGTTGCACAGAATAGGCATATATCGCATAAACAGTGCGTTTGAGCAACAATAACGACAATTTGTGAATTATTTTTTTAATATCTGAAATACGTATGTAAATACCTACCTATCTATTATAGTGATTGAATTGTGTTTACAAATTAAATACATAGGTTCATGTTTCTTTTATTATTTCAGACCACAGGAGTGGTTAAAAGCTGTCGGTCGAGAAGATCTCCTTACAAACCTTGTTGATGATAAAATAAGGCAACAATACAGAATCTGTGAGGATCACTTAGAAAAATCTTGCATTAAGTTTTCTAAAAACATAACTGTAAAATATTTATTTGGCAATGCGTTTCCAACACACAACTTGCCGATAAATGACGGTGCATGTTCGAGTTCGAGCCAATGTGAGGATGTATTCGAGCCAATGTGAGGAGGAGGAGGACACGGAAATCAGAACATAATTTTTATACCTACTACTGTGATATCTTCAAGTTCAAACAACACTTTCAATAAAATAGTTATTTTGGAAGATAAAACATCTCGCGGCATTCGGACTGATCCTGAACGGCTCTTCACATTTCAGCGGACACCCCACGAAAAAGGAAATTGTCACTGGAACTTCGAGAAGCTAAACAATTTAAATATATATGATTCAGATAGTGTAACTAAAGGAGACTTTTTAAAATTATGTATAATAAAAAATTGACAAAAGTTTTGTTTATTTAATTATATTCTCCTGTGCCAACCCTAGCAAATTAGGTAAAAATTTTGTACGCTCTTTAGAAGCTTTGCGTCTGTTCCGTTTGTTTACTCATGTGCCATACGGTAAAGTTACTCGTGTGGTATAACTTCTGCAAGAGCAATGAGGTATTCACTTTGACGAAAACCATTTAAAAGTCTGTAAATATCACGTCCACTTACTTGCGGCTATCCAGAGCGTTGGCTATGTAGTTTGTAATATAGTATAGTAATAGGTTAGTGTTAATTGACCGACCGTAGACGAAACCGTGCTGCTGTTTTATTATGATATTTTTGTACGCGGGTGAAACGCTCCGACACACGAGAATATATTCTAATAGCTTGCCAAAAATGCTCAGTTTCGATATAGGCCGATAGTTGTTGATTTCGCTTTTATCCCCCGACTTAAAAATTTGAGTGATATGGGACGTCTTCCATTTCTCAGGATAATAATGGAGGAATAATTTCCGGGGAGCACCGTTTAATACAAAGCGGTGGCAGACCGTCCGACCCTATCGCTTTACGAACGTCTAATCGATCAATTTATATCTGTAATTTATATCTGTAAGTTTGACATTATAAATAGGATAGAAACAAATTTACCGCGTGAAATTTTGTAGCACCCGACGTTTTGGTGACGTTGCAGCCGCCGTTGTCCAGGGTAGACTGAAGAGCTGTCAATCCGTTGTTTTGCGGGTAGGCCGCATACTGCTGCCGCCACTGCGTAGGTTATAACGGTGGTGGGGGGCCGGGCTCGGAGCGCGGGAATTTTGAAAATCCGTCTTGCACACAACACTCACTGTATCCTGTTTTACGTCTTTGCGTTCGGCGTTCGGATAAAACAGGATACAGTGAGTGTTGTGTGCGGCGTTCGGATAAAAAAGACGGATTTTCAAAATTCCCGCGCTCCGAACCCGGCCCCCCACCACCGTTATAACCTACGCAGTGGCGGCAGCGGTATGCGGCCTCCCTGCAAAACAACAGATTGACAGCTCTTCAGTCTACCCTGAACAACGGCGGCTACAAATTTCACGCTGTAAATTCGTTTTCTATCCTATTTATAATATCTGTAAATTTGATTTCCACTAAGGCGAGAGTAACAGCACATAAGTTATCGTCAGTGGCTGAGGGAGAAACGGCGGCGGGGAGCGCCGAGGCAGTCCTCGTGGCCAGCGCCGCAGCCCCCACCCCTGTCCCGCTCGCTGAAGGAACCGGTTCGTAAACCGGACTGAAATAATCCACACACAGCTCGACGGTCGGATGAGGTAGTGGGGGGGCACTACCTCATCCGACATATGAGGGCGAAAAATATGTCCTTCGGGGGGAAGGACATATTTTTTGGTAGACCCTGATTAACTCGGCTGTTATTAACGAACGACCAAAACTCTTTAATATTATTTTTATCAACGATTCACTGCATTTAATGTATTTACGGTAACAATATTTTATCAAGGTTTTGACGCGTCCACGTAGCAGTGAGACTTCATAATAATCGGGGTGCCTTGATTTTTTTTCCATTTTTTATGGTGTTTCTTCTTTTCTGATATCATCCTGCGTAACGCGACAGAAAACCAACAGGGATAGTTAAGGGGACGATTGCGCTTTAAGGGTACATGTACATCTTTAATATTTCTAATGCTGTTATAAAAAAAATGTTGACACAATCATCCACAGAATTATTTACAAATAAATTATTCCAATTAGTGTCTCTCAATGACGTTTTCATTTCAGAATAGTTGGTCATAATAAAATTTGGAACAGATTGATTTTTTAATAAAGTGTGCGTTTTATAAATTGGCGTATTCTCCAAAATAAAAATAAAAGATTTATGATGTCTTGAAGATTTGTGGGTCTTCCGGCAGCAAGACAGTGTCGGGCAACGCGACATATCAACCAGAATTCAATAGGGCGAGATCGAGGATTCTGCCATTTGAATTAACGATTTTATTGAATTGGTTTAGACCACATAAACTAAAATAATTAAAGGCGCATCTACTTACAGGATCCGTCGGCTGGTCAGCTGTCAAATATTCTTGGAATGCAGTTATATTCCAATTAATGTGTGGGAAGTTATTGTCAAAAATCAAAAAAAGTGTCTGCAGGATGAAGAGACATAATTTTGAAAACATTTCCGTAAAATAAATAGCGTTGAGTTTGGTTAAATATATGGACAACAGAGTTGTACATTTTTTTTTGTCAAGTAAAATCGATACTGATAGGTCCTCACACTCTTTACTCTCCCATCGACTCTGCCTTTTGCAGCTGATATCGTTTTTGAAAGCGATAGGGACCCCTCCCCCATCCTTCTTGTTGCTACCGCACCGTGCTCTCTGTCTCGCCGGAAAACTTCATAATTTACTCAAGCAATTGAATAATTCAGCAGTTAAAACGCTCGGTTTTAGATAAGTTTCAACTAACGCAATTATTGGGAAATCACAATTCAAGCAATTTACCTTAAAGTCACGTGTTTTAGATCGAAGACCGTTAACATTTTGAAAATATGTATTTAAGATAGACGGCATAAGATTAATATGTAATTAGTTAGTTAGAGTCTTAATAATTATTAGTAATGTTGATATTGTTAAACTACCTTATTATACAATTAACTTATTCGGCGGGGTCGACACTATCCCTATCTTTTGGCTGTTGTGGGTACGTTAGCGAAATTTTTGTGATGTTTTAGAGCGAGCGGATATATATTAAATGTGTCGATGTATTTTTGCGTACGAAGATCTTGGCGTCGCGAATCCACACAAACTGGAAATTAGCAAATCTAGCGGCAGTCCTTGTATGCAATAGCAGATTCTTATTGCGTGGAGATATATTTGTTCGTTAAAGTATATGCGTTTGATATTGGTCCCGTCGATGACTTCGGTTGTTGGTTTGGATTGGTTGTTGGTTGGTTGAACAAATCCTCTTTAATCCTCCGGGTAGAAAGCCTTAATAAAATCGTCCGTGGGGGGAAGGCCTGTCGGCTTTCCTAAGAAGTCCTCGATCTAACGCGATGGCAAGCGTCAACGTCCTCTTCGCGTAGGGTGTATTTTTCAGCAGCAGAAATTTTCAGTACCAGCTGGACAAGGTTTTCTTCACGACTCTCGGGAATGCAGAATATTTCAATGTTCTGCATACAAGAGTGCTGATCGAGCTGATCAATCTTTTGGTCGGCAATTGTCGGAGTTGTGTCCTGAAAGAACTGTTATCGGCAGCCAGTCGGATTGCGTTGACTTCGACTTTATCCACTTTCTTGGATAATTCTTCGATATTATTATTGCAGAACTCGATATATTGTCTGAATTCTCGCAATGTATTATATACTTGATCGAGCTTCGAATCTATTTTGTCGCTTAATGCGGTAAATTTCGAGTCAATAGTGGACAAAATAATTTCCACGATTAAATTATCCTGGCAAAAGAGCAGAGCTCTAAGCCTGGTGGTGAAGGGCGGCGGCCGAACTTGGACCGTGATGGTGTTAGTGTGGCTGTGGACAGGGCTGTTTATATTCGCCGATGTCAGATTTGCTTTGAGAGGTGCGATCGCAGGTGCCATCGTTGGTGATTCTCTAGGCGAGGCCGCTGCTGAACTAGCTGACCTAAAGGTCCTCAAGTCTATTTTGGACCAAACAAATCTTCGACTATGCCCGCCCACAAATAATGTAGAGATAAATTTCATATTGTGCATATTAGCCGTTCCTTTTTTTTATCCTTGCGTTTATTGCAGTTATTCATAATGTAAATAAGCACTGGTATTGAATGTTTGTAATAATGCTCCGATAATTTAGGCTATTAATCCATCTACTGTAGATAAACGGAATGTCGGGCTTGTGGTCAAATACTGATTGTCACAGATTGGTTCGTGTCTTTGATTGACCTTGGTAGTTCAGTTTACAACCGATAGATGGAGTATATTCGTTTAGTATTAATTTTTTGATTTTATTTGTTCGTTTCTTCAAAAAGAAATAAATTCTCTTGTGCACTGTACTTACTGCGACAAGTTTAAACACGTCCAGGTTCACTTTAGAATGTTTATATTATGCAAAGGATCAATGATTAATTTGACAGGTTGACGTTGTCGAAACAGTTCAGATCAGTCCTCAGCAATTACTCACAATTTAACAGTTTCTCTCATTTTCGCATATTCACTGGTAACCCACGGCACGGATTTAACACTTTTCCCACAAATTATCGTTGGAATTATATTGAAAAAATAAATAAACATGAGCAGTAAACATTAGGCGGTAAGAGCGGTAGGTAGGTCGGAACGAATAAAAGTAATTGGCAAAAAAACTTTGGAAATCTTATAATTCGTTGAAAAAATACGGCCCCTTAAGTTAAGCTCTAAATTTTAAATTTTAAGAACGCATTGTAAATTAAAAATAACTTTTTCAATAATCTATTTTTCGTAATAATATAGATTCCTAATAAAAAGTTGGTGACCGTACGGATGAGAATGTTGCTCAGTCACCTGTTTTTATGGCAGCACCCATATCTATTCAGATGCAGAACCCAAAATGTAATCAGCATTATTCATAAATAAATATTATAGGTTGGCGAAAGAATTTTCGAAATCGGACAACGTGTTCTTGAGTTATGGCTTCTTTAGCAAGAAGCATAGGCTGATTTCAATAATCCCATCCCGTCAGACCCTTTGCAGACTTTTTTTGGTTTATCTGGTTTTAAATGATTTTAGAAATCCCACTCATCAGATATTCATCCATCAATCCAACCAAACAATTTTATTTCTCTGGTGCTAAATGTTCTAAAACGTAGGAAAATTAATATTTGAGCAGATTCGAATGGCAATGAATAATATGAATTTTAGTTCTAAACTAAGGATGAAAACCACTACTGTAATATTTTTTTCTTAATAAATTATAATCTATGACTTACCTTGATTTGCTAAAGCAAATTTTGTTAAAACCATCATTACAGCAAAAAGCAGCGCCATTGATTGATGGTACATATTTATGATCGTCGCCTTCTAAAAATCAGCATCAACGTTTCCGCAAATCCGTTTCAGCATCAACGTTTCATCAATAATACGCAAACCTAAAAAAAAAAAAAAAATGAGGCAAGATTGCAAAAAATGCTAAACAATTATACCCCATTGCAATAAAGGATGGTAAGTAGGAATAACTAAGGAGATAATTGAGTAATTTTTGCCGAAAGAACTATATTGTGTATACCTACATTTTGTGGCAAAATAAAATTAAGGACAAAATGAAAAAAAACATTCAACTTTAAAATAAAATTAATGGGGTTTGCGCCTGATACAAATTGCACAGATGTTTGATGCGGATTGGAAAATTGCTATTTGCGCCGTTGCTCATTTCTTCCTCAACTGAAAGCATCTTTTCCCAGTTATTACACTATGTTTGTGAACGCTAAAAATCCTAGCTCACATTGCCAAGGCGTCGAAAATGATAATAAAATGGTAAGTGCTTTATTGTGTAATTCAGAGTTTCATTTGGAAATTTCTATCCAGCATTTACTACGTCTAATGTTACTACCTTGGAGTCTATCTAAACCCAAAGCTTAATTGGAAGCGCCACCTCGAACGCAACAGAACAAGCCTCTATGCTTCCATGTGCACGTGGAAAAGAGCCATGGGAAAAACTTGGGGTTCAAACCTAGGATCGTCTTATGGCTCTACAGGGCTACTTCCCTGTAGAGCCATAAGAAGGACCTCTAGGCAGCAGTACTCTGCTGCCTAGACTAACCTATGCTGCAATCGTCTGGTGGTCCAGGGTAAAAAAGCTCGAGACGAAAAACATGCTGAAAATCCTTCAAGGTTGGAGGCAACCTGAGGGCAATCCTTCAACCTGAGGGCTGCAACTGACGTCATGAAGACTTCAACAGAGGAATTGGAGATGGCACTCTACTGTCCGCCTCTAGACAAGCTTATAATTCACTCTGCTAGACTTACAGCATACAGACTAAAGTGTTTGGACGAGTGCAAGCGAGGAGAGCCCAATCATCCTGAGCTAAACCTCCCCAATAAAAGCCCATTCACCCTGACCCATGAAGGAATACTAAAAAGAAATTTGGTAGATAAGTCCTATAAAATCCTAATCCACACCAGGGAAGTCTGGAAAAATCCGCATTGGCTCCAAAGCCACAATGCCGACGCCTGGTTCACCGTCGGATCAGGAACAATGGACGTTTTGGGGCAGGCATGTACGGTCTCAAAACCAACTACAGAATCAGCATCCCCCTTAGACAATATGCCATGGTTTTCCAAGCCGACGTGTTTGCCATAATGGAATGCATAAAACTACAAAGTCGACTTGAGGTAAAAAAATTGAAAAATGCTCATCTGCTCTGCCAGCAGAGCAGCATTGGACGCTCTGGCTAAAGCCACCACCTAATCTTCTGTGGTCTGGGACTGAAAGTGTAGTGCAAGAGCTCAACAAATTGGGAAAAGCCAACAATCACCTTAATATAGACAAGGCATACCCAGCAACGAAAAAGCCGTCAGACTGGCAAAACTGCCCACACTGGAATGCCAGGTAGAGCCAGTAGTTGGGGTCCCCTTCACTATAGGTAAGAAAATCATCAGGGACTGCTTGGAGCAGGAACATCGGGTATCCTGGAAACAGTGCCAAGGATGTCGCTAGGCAAAAGCCATGATAGAGCAACCACTTCCGAAGAAAACTAAGGCTCTACTTGATATGAGCAAGAAGAACCTTAGAACCACTATCGGTCTCTTCACCGGATACACGACTCTTAGAGCACATCTATACAACCTTGGCTTAACTGAGAGCAAGGACTGCCGAATATGTTGCGAAGAAACTGAAGACAGCATACACATCGTTGGTCGCTGCCTAGGCCTCTCCGCAAAAAGACACAGTTTACTGGGACGAATCTTTCTCGAACCCAGCGATCTTCCCAACTTGAAGGTCAGTGATCTGTATGAACTGCTAATCAGTACCGATCTGTACCACTGACCCAACTACAAAGTGGGTAGTTACAAAAGATCTTATAGATTCAGGTGATATCAAGGGCTAGATACAACCCCCCCACTCCGTTTACTAATACTACTATCACTACTACCACGCCTAATTCTTTCTATTTAAGTTGAAGTGTTCGGTCATTTTTAGGACTGCAGAGGCTTCCTTTTTTAGCCGAATCTAAGCCAACCAAGTCAGCCACAGATACTTTCAAGACGCCTCTTACCCAATCATATATTCATGTTGATGTAAATATAAGGAAAATATGTAAAAAAAAAATTTGCTTCTGTAAGATCACCACGGATTCGAGAAATAAAGAGGTTCATCACATTGTTTTATTCGCAATACGTTTCTAATATATTAAAGTTATAGAAAAGGTTTTTTTACTAAAAATTGTTCAGAAAATTAGGTTTCCGAGAAACCAATTTTTTAAACTTAAGTTTGTTTATTTTTCAAAGCCAAAAAATGTAACTTGAAAAAACCACGACAAATTAAGAGATTCACAATTCATGAAAAGAATACGCCGTATTCTTCTCGCCGCTGAGGAAGGAGCCACGGGCTTCAAAACGTACGGCTAAGATACTCATCTTTATCCTCTTACTAACTGAAAACTGTCAAGTGTATACAAAAATCAAATGTTTTCATCAAAAAGTATTTATAGATATATATATATATATATATATATATATATATATATATATATATATATATATATATATATATATATATATATATATATATATATATATATATATATATATATATATATATATATATATATATATATATATATATATATATATATATATATATATATATATATATATATATATATATATATATATATATATATATATATATATATATATATATATATATATATATATATATTTATATATATATATATATATATATATATATATATATATATATATATGTATATATATATATATATATATATATTCAATAAAAATCTATGTTATACAATATGTTATACAATTCAATAAAAATCTATAACCACCTACCTGCAAATATCAAAGAAATAAAAGGAAAAGGGTTTACCGCAGCGTTGAAAAAATGGCTTATCGATAAAAGCTTTTACACATTAAACGAATATTTCTCATAATATTATATTGTAGGCATGCATTTTCATTTTGTTTTTAAATTAATTCAATTAGAAAGATTACAAATTTTCAATTATATACATTTCGTATTTATAGGCGGATTTTTGATTATTCCTTGATTTTGATTTTTTTCATTATTTTTTATATTATTGATGAATTATTTTTTATTAATTGTTTTCTACTGTTACATTTTAAATTATATACATTTCGTATTTATAGGCGGAATTTTGATTATTCCTTGATTTTTGATTTTTTTCTTTATTTTTTATATTATTGGTGAATTATTTTTTCTAATTGTCTTCTATTGTTGGCTCTACTTATCCGGTCTGTTTAAATTTTTTTTTTCATGTTAAACCAGTGAAATAATTGCATTTTTAATAAGATATTATAATTAGCAGATAAGTCAATTTAGCAGATAAGTAAATTTGTCAATCTGTTTTAATAACAGGTAATTGTGAGATACATAGTTTTACGCATTATCACCATAAATGTACCACCACAATTTCGGACAATAAAAATATTTCTATTTCTATTTCTATATATATATATATATATATATATATATATATATATATATATATATATATATATATATATATATATATATATATATATATATATATATATGTATATATATATATATATATATATATATATATATATATATATATATATATATATATATATATATATATATATATATATATATATATATATATATATATATATATATATATATATATATATATATATATATATATATATATATATATATATATATATATATATATATATATATATATATATATATATATATATATATATATATATATATATATATATATATATATATATATATATATATATATATATATATATATAATTCGTTTAGAGGATGACACTTTGATGAAAAAATAAAAATAAAAGCCACTTACATAGCTGGAAGGTTTTCCCGGACTGGACTGGGAAATGCTTATTGTTTAAACGAGATGTATTTTTGGATGAGTACACTGTACACTTTCGACGGTACACTGTAGGTTTAATGGGATCCCTTTATCGCTAGCGAACGATCGCCCTTCATCCACATCTCAAAAACAAAGCGTATCCTTTTGCAAACCAAAATAAAATGTCTTTATTAAAGACAAATTTAAGCAAAAACAATAAAAAAAATCACAATCAATCGACTCTTAAATGCGGAATGACATTTCGAAAATTCGATTTGAAATTCGAATATATCCACTCTTTAAAAGGACGATATACGATTGCTGGGCTCGCTATCAGCCAGCTATTAAATGAAAATAAAAATAAAATACTTCATTTGCTCGTTCCCATGAAATAAGATACAAATCGTAATTTCTGGTCGAGAAGTTTATACTTAAGGCTATATGATATTTACAAGAGTTCAAAACATAAGATAAAATTGTATAATATTGTTAATATTTGATTGGTTTTTTGTAAAATATTTTTTTAAAGAATTCGTTTAAAGGATGACACTTTGATGAAAAAATAAAAATAAAAGCCACTTACATAGCTGGAAGGTTTTCCCGGACTCGACTGGGAAATGCTTATTGTTTAAACGAGATGTATTTTTGGATCAGTACCACTTTCGACGGTACACTGTAGGTTTAATTGGATCCCTTTATCGCTAGCGAACGATCGCCCTTCATCCACATCTCAAAAACAAAGCGTATCCTTTTGCAAACCAAAATAAAATGTCTTTATTAAAGACAAATTTAAGCAAAAACAATAAAAAAAATCACAATATATATATATATATATATATATATATATATATATATATATATATATATATATATATATATATATATATATATATATATATATATATATATATATATATATATATATATATATATATATATATATATATATATATATAAAATGTATATCAATATTTCGGCTCAGCCGTCGTCAAGATATGTGACATTTCTCATATCTTGACGACGGCTGAGCCAAAATATTGATATACATTTTATAACAATCATTAATATTTAAGAAACACTAATCGCCTATTATTTTCCAGCATTCATTCTCGTCTCGCTTTGTTGTGTTGCCGCTGTAGGAGACATTCAGGTTCCAATACCACAGCAGGAAACACCTAGCAAATACTGAAAGAAGAGAAGAAAAAGGCGTGGAGTCACTCCTGGTCACCACAGACCAGATAAGTGCCCTTTCATTATTTTATCATTTCATTTATTTAGTAATAAACATAATTTCAATTTGAAAAAATAATAATTTACACATTTACAATCAAATATATATATATATATATATATATATATATATATATATATATATATATATATATATATATATATATATATATATATATATATATATATATATATATATATATATATATATATATATATATATATATATATATATATATATATATATATATATATATATACTTTTTAGAATTGATCAATAAGATGATTATAAAGTAAATAATTATAAAAGCCACTTACATCGTGACGAAGGATTCCCTTGATCGGATTCGGGAATGCTTTAGGTGTTAACGAGAATGATGAATGCCTCTCACTTGCGGAAAGAGGAGTAGGTTTAAGTTGGGCCCATTTTTCAACTAGTAAACGCTCACCCTTCATCCAATTATCTCAAAAATTAAGCTACAATCCTTCTTTATACGTAAACTCACTCAATTTCCTATTATTTCAGAGGAAATAACAAGACAAGACGAGCTACTTGACAGATGGAAGAATTTAAAATTTCGAATTTTGTTAAATATAAAATATATATATATTTTATATTTTGTTAAATATAATATATATATATATATATATATATATATATATATATATATATATATATATATATATATATATATATATATATATAAATATATATATATATATATATATATATATATATATATATATATATATATATATATATATATATATATATATATATATATATATATATATATATATATATATATATATATATATATATATATATATATATATATATATATATAGAATTGATTAGAGGAATGATTATGAAGAAAATAATAATAAAAGCCACTTACATACATAGTACATAGTGGAGAAAGGGGTCCCTTGTTTGAATTAGGGATTGCTTTATATTTCAACGAGATTGGTTGGTTGTCTTTGACTTGCGAACAGAGAAGTAGGTTTACAAGGCCTTTTTAATCTCGAAACACTCACCCTTCAAACAACCAATCTCTAAACTAAGCAACCATCCTCCTAAATAATAAAATCACTCGATTAGATCTTAATTCGCGCAAAAAAACAATGAAATACTTGTTTTTGGTAGGCTTATGCCGTCTTCTTCAAATCTAGATGACATCTAGATTTGTCACCTGTCATCTATATATATATATATATATATATATATATATATATATATATATATATATATATATATATATATATATATATATATATATATATATATATATATATATATATATATATATATATATATATATATATATATATATATATATATATATATATATATATATATATATATATATATATATATATATATATATATATATATATATATATATATATATATATATATACATATATTTATATATATATATATATATATATATATATATATATATATATATATATATATATATATATATATATATATATATATATATATATATATATATATATATATATATATATATATATATATATATATATATATATATATATATATATATATATATATATATATATATATATATAGTTATATTTGATAAGGTTTGTAAAGAAATCCGTTTATAGGATGATGTTTTTATTTAAAATAAAATTAGTAAAAGCTACTTAAAAAGCAGCGAAGGAAATCCCAGCTTGGATCGGGAAGTGCTAATATTTGAATGAGATATACTTACGGATGTGCACGACTTTCGACGGTGCAATGTAAGTTTAAAGGTCCTTTTGCATTCGTCTAACGATCACTATTCATCCATATATCTCAAAAATTAAGCTAATCCTTTTGCAACACAAAATGCCTCCAATTGAGACGAATTAAAGCGAAAAAATCAAAAATTAAACAAAATGATCACTTCGGCAAAGCCGTGACGTAAATGAAGGTGACATATCGAAATCATTCAAATTTCGAATGCTACCAACATTTAAAATATGATACAATTAGGCTGAGTTTGTTATCAACGAGCCATTAAATCGAAATAAAAATAAAAAAAACTCATATGCTTAATGAAACGAAAAAGAAACTTCAATCTTCGTCTCGCGGTCGGCAATATCGGCCGCTAAAGCAACATATTCGCTATTTTACATACAATAGTACACAATCATGTGATTGTGTACTATTTTCAGCTTTTTTCATTTTATTTCGCAACGGCCTCCTCGCTACCTTTGGGACCTAACGGGATCGTGCAGCTTAGGGCTAATGGCCTGTCTCTGTTTTTAAGGTCGGCCTAAACAACGGTCCATATCCCACCCAGTAGCTTCCTCAAAGAGGATATAATCTGAAAAGTATTCTAAACTTCGGCTGTAATCTACAATTCTTGACAGTTGGAATCGGAGGCTTCAATTCGGGAGAACACCTACTGCGAAAATAGGCCGTTTCCGCACCGTGAAGCGTTTTCCAATCGACTGTTCACTCCGGCAACCTTCCATTCAGCTTGGGCCTGATCTTCAGTTTGTCATGTTGGTCGGCCAAGCTCATTGCCCAACCTTTTGAAGCCACCGGCAACGCCCTTTTCATTGGTTTCATGGTTCTTCGAGGTTGAGTCTGTCGGTCTAAGTTGAGTCGTCGACTTGAAGTTTTAATAGAAATCTCCGACAAAATATTTTAGGACAGCGAGCGATAGGATGAAATTAAACAATTAATTTCAATTCAATTTAAAACTCTTTATAGCACATGAAGTATTATGGTGCATACAATGCGGACTATCACCAGAGGTAATTATATTCCTTTCGAGCACTTGGTGTATATTTGCGTTGATTAAAGTTGGATTTATAGAAAATGTCTTTGTGGTTATGATCTGAATTTATCATATAAATCTCCAATAGCGAATTTTTTAGGACGAATTTTAGGATGATATACTGTGGTGGCGTTTGTGGTGTTTTTCATCAATTAAATTAAATTGTAAGCATAGCTTTTTTACGAGGAATATTAATTTACAGTTGCAATTTTTAGGGGTGACATAAAATTGAAACTTTCCGTGACTCTTTTTTTGTTAAAATTAAATTGATGATGATTAATCAATCCTATTTCAAATAAAACATAGAATAAAGTTCGAAACGATATTTCTTGTCATTTTTTACCAAAATGAGGCCCACTATTATAGAACCCAATATTAATTCAGTTAATTTCAAAGGTTTACTCTAAAATACATCAGGACCTACTCTTGAATACGTCAAATCATTTTAGCATTTTATATAATAATTTGAATTTAAAATATATTAAACCTTGATGATAATTTTACATAATAAAAGTATTAATATGAAAATTATTTCCCGAATTTTAAAATAGTAACATCTAATTACATAATTTAAAAATGAGAACTTCACGCGGTGGAAGTAGGCGCTCGTGGCCTGCCAGCAAAATCTTTGTTTCACCTTTTTTTGAAAACCTTGGTCTCTCCAGGAAAATAATCAACTCCTTTCTGAAAACAATATCTAAAACCGCGATTTCTGCATCTCAAATTCTATGGCTTCGAAGGGGGAATGAATAGGTGGTAAGGTGAACGCTCACACGTTTTTTGTCGGTGAATTCCATGGCAGTTCCGTTTGTATTTTATTTTTATGATTACTGCATAAAACGAATAATAACATGAAAAAATATAATATAAGAAAAATATAGGTCTAAAGATATATATGAATTATTAATAATCAAGAAATCAACTAACAATAAAGTATCAAGTTAAAAAATATCAGAATACATGTATTAAGAAGATTTAGGCTGGAACGATGTTTTGTTATGTACTCGATGTTACGCCGTTCACACAATTTCACCTAATAACTAAATTGTCAATGACCTAAGTTTTTGATTTCGAAACTAATTCTTGTCAATTCCGGTCAAACTAAAAATGCAAGACGGTATATATTTTTCAGTACTTAAGCCGATTCCCATACATATATAGATTACATGAATATTTATATGGACCATGAAGCGACCTGTTGCGTTTAATGCAGTGTTTCTCAGCAAATTATAAACAGCTGGATTCTTAATTTCGTCTTTTAATTTGTATAATAAAATCTATTTAAAATTAAAATTTCAACGAAAAATATATTTTTATATTTTAATCTCGTAATATGCTATATGCGGTAACCGATGATATATTGTGGAATCACTTATTATATTCCGAACTCTCCTTGTAATGCTTTTAATTTTTTGGAAGGGCTGATTACATTTCGAGGCAATTCAATTTTTTGCTTTATATAGAAAGTTCAGAATTTTAAATCAGCTGTTGAAATAAGTACAAAAAAGTCACTTACATTTGATTGTCCTTTTTATCGATGTGGCCTAATTTGAAAAAACTGATTTTAAACCGATAATGATTAAACCATCACTAAAACAACTCGGTATATATTGCTACAGTGCTGTATTGAAATGCAGGACTGGAGCAATGGAATGGAATGGAATAGTAGACGTTAATAAATGCTTTACGTGGACGAAAAGCGATTATTACTGTCCGCCAATCACTACACTGTTCGAAAAATTTTTCGTTGCAGCACCGGAGCCACCTTGAACCTACATACGTCCGATGACAAGGGCGGCAGCAAATCATCTGATTTTCCCGCCGATGAAAAATCACGAGCATCAAAGCCGGTTCGCCACCCTGCGCTGTGTCTGTCAGTAAGCCCATTGCTACCTTTCCTACATAATTAATGACTTTTAAGGTGACATGAGACCTCAAAAAATATCCGAAATGGGCGGACACCCGAAAATATAGGCGGAGACAAATTTGTAGGATTTGACCAATAAAAATTCAGCGTTGACGAAGCGTCAAGCGCAGATTCCACGTCGGCTAGCGCCGGGAACCAGACACATAATAAACGGTCAATCATAGCGCTAACACAGAATAACAAACTTTATGCACTGGTGGTATAAGGGTGTTAATGGCAGAACATATTTAGCGTAACTCTCAGAGCACTCTCACGTTTTAATTAAATGTAATTAATTTAGGGCCTAAATAAAAAATGTGTCTAAAGGCTGCCCTAGAAAATTAACCAGTCAATATAATAAAATTATAATAAAACACACTCACAGCTTACTTTATAGGAGCAAACGCGCCTGAAAGTTTTCGAAGTCAGTTTAAAGCCTTAATGTCCAAGGTAATGAACAACTTTTTTAGTCCAAATTTTAAATTGGTTCCTTATCGTGGAATTTACTTAGAAACTCTTTTTAAATAATGCTTATACTTTTCAAAAAACTCATAAAACTAAAATTCCTCAGATATGGTCGTTCCCAGGTATCATGTCGCCTTTAACACTAAGTAAGTGAGGTCAGTCGTAAAGTCTTTCCAAGTTTTTATTGTTTTAAACGGGGGGTTTTTTTTTTGGTAGTAGTCTTTATTCATAAAAAAAGATACAAATTACATGTCACAGTTCCCCACTAACGCTAGTGCCTTTTCAGTGGGTAACTAACAATAATGTGTTTATATCTGACTTATATTATCTATTACCTATTATACTTTTTTTAACTATTATAACTTTTTACGTTAAGTAGATGCATTGACTTCGCAGAATCTCCTACCTCTTTTTATTAAACGCCAAATAGCATAATGTTTTCATTTACCGGTAATTAACTATGCTGATCTGGCCTACATAGACGCGAATGAAGAACTACTAAATAAGCTGGAAAAGATTTAAACACGTGTATTTGCTTTGTTTATTCCCTGAAGAAGTTTGATCACATATCGACCATTCGCATGCAAATAGAGTAGCTCCCCATTAGACGATGTCGGAATTTTCACATACTCGCCCTACTCTTACGTGCACTACAGTCAAACATTCCTTAATATTTGTATAATCTCTTCTCACCGTTTTCATCCCATGGCCTTCCATTGCGCTGTCAGGAAAATCTATTACTGGCTATACCTCAGCATTCATCATCTTTCATGTCAGATCTGGAATTCCGTGCCTTTGCCCATAAGACAACTTGAAAATCTGAGCGGGTTTAAAAAATCTCTAAATAGACAATCAAGCGACCTCGAACTCGTAACCAGTCGGGAGACTGGAGTAATCTGGTTGAAACTGGTAGTAAGGGCGAGAGTGTCGGCCCGCTGGGTGACTTACCTAGCTGTCTCGCGGTAAAGCGTTGGCTTCTAACGGGCATGTGGCGGAACTTTACGATGGACTGTTTTTGTCCTAAGTCTTCTGCGTTCATCTCACGGGAGATAAAACGAACAATACCGTTAAAACTTCCTGTGGTGACGGGTTCGCCCGTTGTACTCGACAGCTCTAGTTGTCCCATTACACAAATAAAAAATATATTTCATGATAACCATCATTTCTACTTAAACGTAATCTATTGATATAGTGTTGTTTTAGACCGATCAAAAATATTTAGTCAAGTAGAACCTTTTTTGAAGCACGTAGAAGGAAACCCAATAGAATTGGTCCATTCTAGAAACGGCGCTAAACTACCCATTTGCTCCTGCCCGAACGTTTATAAAGAAGGCGAGATTAGGTATCTTGGTGTGACCATTGATTCCAAGTTAGCCTGGAAGAACCAACTAAATGAACTTACATCGCGCAATCGAAAATAGGTTATACGTCTTTCGCAAGCTACGCAACAATCTAGCCAAGCCGACGTTAAAATCTGTCTACATGGCGCTTTTTCAAAGCTTATGGGTGCATGATGCTATTTCTGGACAATAACTCAATTTTAGGAATAATTCAGAACCGAAGACCAACGTGACAAAATTTAGAAAATAACCTATTAATACCCAGGATGAAAACATCATTTGGAGAAAGACATTACTCAGTCATTACGCCAAGATTTCACAATCTGATCAATACAGAAATAAAAATGAATTTGACATTTAATGAATTCAAAAACATAAAATGTTACAAATTATAGTTTAATAAAACTTGGTGCACAAATTATTAACATATTTTTAAACATGTATATTGAGTATATTTTAACATTGAACTAACTACCAAAAATTATTTGACTTTGTTGTTATATATTATTTTGACAATGAATTGTACTTTTTTAGCTAGGTATTTTTATATTAAATTTTATATTACTTAATATACTATATTCTATTATTTATATACTAATATACTATATTTTAATATATCTATATTACTTAATATATTCATTCACATCCCTATCGCATATATAGTGTACTTGCTATTTGACGCTCTGTGACTTTTGGCTATTAAAAAGAATATCAGAAGAGATTTGTATCAACTGTATTTGTATCAAGTTGAATTTCTCCGGACCTGAGAAACGTTAATCTTGAGAGGATTCATAGAGTGATTCGTGAGTATGAGCGGTTTTAATTTCGAGTCGTATAGAAATTTCTTATTTCAGGCAGTAGACCACATTTTAGGGCAATTTAGTGTTATCAGCTTTTTACTAAAACTTGTACAAAATTGATTGTTATATTAGAGTCGTGTCCACCCTACAACGGGCTAGTCCCAGTTGGGTGACAGAATCAAATAAGCAAAAGGTTAAGGTTTTCCCATTCGGTTCCTGTTATTTTTGTAAACAAATCAATGTTTTATAGTAATTATTTCCTAAATAAATAATAAAATATATAAATAAATGAATAAAAATGGTGTCATTACATGGGTAGGTTATAAGAAACAAGTACTCGAACTACTGGTTAAAGCCCAGATATTGTTATTGCGGGTTATATACAGGAAACATCCCCGCTATGACTCTGAACTGCTGTTCTGGGAAGCAAGTGTTTTGGATATTCGGCAGTTGTCCGTGAAACAATCCCTAATATTTTTTACAATACTTTAGAGAAACGTCCTAGAAGTCAGCAACAAAGACCAACTAGAATGGAGGCAGGGAAGAACTATGTAATTCCTCAAGTACATACAACCTATTCCAAAAGACAGTTGTATATCATCGCCCCAAAGAAAAATTATACCTTAGAAAAGTCAATAAAAAAAAATCAACATGTAATCCGATTTATTTGTCAAATAATGGCTCCTCGACGATGTAGGCCGTGTAAAGACTGAAATAGAATTGTTTCAAAGAATAATATAATATTTGTGTGCATAATATATATGTACATGTATGTGTATTGTATATATATGTAAATATATAGTATTTGTTTTACTGTATAATTATAATATATAAAATGTTTGTATTTAATTCTTATACAACTAACCCTCATATATCATGTATATCTTTATTAATATATGGAATATTTTATGCCATTATTTTAGTATTAATATTGAAACTATTATTTTAGTTGTCAAGTAACGTCAGTACTACTTAAATACCAAGGCAGTATATTTCGTATGGCTAGATACAGACTCTTCAGTCTAGTTGGGCATCCGTCTAGAATGGGTTGTGGTCATTTCCTTATTGCTTATATAACTAGTTACAATGTATATCTATACGATCACACTGATAACTGATAACCCTAATGTGTACAAATAAATAAAATATATAAATAAATTGGACACTTGTTTACCATATTATAATATTTGCGCGATAGCATGCGAGTACTCTTGTTAAAGCACATTGACAGCGAGTGGCTTCTCACATCACGATATGATGTACATCTCATAAGACGTAAAAGTGCAAAAAAACGACCAAGAACCATTCAAGACAGACTTCAAGACAGTATCTGGGACTTTCTTCTTTTTCATCGACAATGACATGCCTCCTACACAAAAAAAATACCTCCAAAAAATCCAGTTTCTCCATTTTTTTCACAATAAATTTTTTGACAATGCAATTATTATTTATAATTGGATTTTACATTAAATTGAATTTTTATTATTATAACTTTTTACAAAATGATTGTGACATAGTAGACAAAAATCGTGACCGAGGTGTTTTTAACCGACTTAAAAAAAAGGGGAGGTTATCAATTCGTACCATTTTTTTTAATGTTTCTTACCTCAGTACTCTGCTGCTTATGAACCGATTTGGAAATTTCTTTTTTTATTCAAAAGGATATACTTACAGTTTGTGCCCATCTTTATCAAAATCCTGTTTTGATGGTGGGATCCATGAGGAATTGAGGGAACTCCTCAAATATTATCATATGAAATAAAAAAATACATTTTGGTTCAATTCCGATGACAATTCAATTTTTATGGTAAGCGTGACTTGTTTCGACACCCTCGGTTGGCTCTCGATGAGGGAACTCCTCAACGGTCATCAGCACAGACACAATTTTTTTTATATGTATTCAATTACGACAGCCCGTTCTAAGTTTCATCAAGGACTGCGGCACCCAGGGTTGACTTTCAACGAGGGAACTCCCCAACGGTCAACAGCACATACATACAATTTTGTATACCCATTTTATTATGAAAGCCTGTTCTAAGTATCACCATGACATCGCTGCTTGACCTATAAACAAATTTGAAGTCGATTTTTCTTTTTGTTAAAATTTTGTCTATTATTCATACAGTTAAAGTGTATTGCAGCGAACTACCCGCTATCTGGAAGAATGCTATTGTTGTTTCAATACCAAAAAACTCCTTAAAAAATCCCCAGAAAACTTCAGGCCGATTTCAATCTTCCAGTGCTAGCCAATTGCTAGCCAGCTGGTAATATTAAACGACCGGCATAATATAGTCGGTTGCTCTCTTATGTTTCTCTTAACAGCCTTATAAACCCATTTAAATCGGGACCCCATCATAGCACGACTACTGCCTTGGTTCATGTAACCGATGATATTCGTCAAGCGAAGACTTTAGACTTCAGCAGCGCGTATGATTCTGTCGATTATGACATTCTTCTTGCTCGATTCATGTAACTTAAATATCAGAACTCTAATTTTCTACCACAAGTCACCGGCGTCCCCCAAGGTCGTGTTTTATGCCCACTCCTCTTTTCTTTATTTATTAACTCAGTTATTAACTCTATTAAAACAAAATATCACCTCTTTGCCGATGACGTACAAATACATATACAGTTACTTTACGTCGAGGATTAATATAAATGAAGTCCTAAAGACCTGCATCGGTGCGGATGAGGTCCCTTTCAGTTTCGATGTTAAAAACCTCGGTGTCCATATGGACGACAACCTCTCACGGCGACCACATATTCGAGAAATGCGACGCAAACTCTTCGGCCGATGTCATTCGCTGAATAGGCTGAAAAATATCCTCCCGGAGGAGAGCAAGATTAATATTTATCAGTCTGCTCTTTTCACCCTTCTGGATTATGGAGATGTGGCATTTCTCGACCTCACAGATGAGTTATCCACTAAAGTTGAGCGTGTCCAAAATGTTTGCATTCATTATATCCATGGCCTCAGTAATTTTTACCGTATCACGGAGTACAGAGAGAAGTTTCACTTGCATAAGTCTTAGAAAAATACAATTGTAATACTACGGAAGAACTTCAAAAACATGCGACGCTCCAATGATGGGTACATTTGAAAAGTAGGAATTTTGGCGCTGGTATTGCGCAATTTCTTTTTCGTCTCCGACAAAAATATTCTACTGCTTTCGATATTCTTCTTCTTCCGTGGGTTCCTATGCCGCCTTAACTAGTGTGCCTTAACTTTGAAGAAGATAGACCAAATACTCTGGAGGCGTAAAGTTTCGGATTAAGGACCTCACTACATGAAAAAAGGAGAGAGGATGTAGGCTACCGTGGAAAGCAGGAGCCACCTCATAACAAGAAAAAAGATGTGACCATCATTAGAATGGCCACACTTTATTTTTTTTTTTTTACTTTTTCTTTTTCTCAGTAATAGTACTTTAATAAGTGTGCGCACAATATAAATGACCTAGTCGAGTCTACCTTGGTACGGGCTTCGGCCTAGTTAGGCAGACTTTGTGAATAATGTTACTTATTTGTAATTAGTAACAAAATAAATTTATTCTTATTCTTATTCTTACATATAGAACTTACAATACAGCATCTTAGGAGAGGCAAAATCAGACTAATTGTATTATACACCTAGAATAAAGCACGCGGTATGGTCATAAAAAAGCGGTTTTCAATTGACTAACCGAATCACTCGCTACTAGATTTCATAAAGGAAATACTGTCTAAAACGTATATTTAATATATATATATATATATATATATATATATATATATATATATAAATATATATATATATATATATATATATATATATATATATATACATATATATATATATATATATATATATATATATATATATATATATATATATATATATATATATATATATATATATATATATATATATATATATATATATATATATATATATATATATATATATATATATATATATATATATATATATATATATATATATATATATATATATATATATATATATATATATATATATATTCAAATTGAAAATATGTTTATTACTAAATAAATGAAATGATAAAATAATGAAAGGGCACTTATATTATTTATAATGTAATCGCCTCTAAAAGAAGCCTTTAAAACGTAAAGCAAGATTATTCATTGGAATTGTCGCCAGAATTTTGCTCGTAATACGCTTCTTATTGTCAAAACGATCTTTTATTTTTCAAACCTTCGATTTTTCTTCCAAAATATGATGGAAAAATATTCGCACAATAATTGTCAGAAAATCCTTCACTATCACACCAATCCATATACGTTTATGCTACATATCGTATTATGCACTCGATTTCTTGGTAATGATTCAAAACTAGTTGATTGTAGATATTAAATCGTTTTAATTAGTTTTAATAGTTTCTGTGGAGATTAGAGGTTGCTATAAAAGTTAATAAACCTCTCGATATACCATGTACAATCATATATTTGTAACAAATATATTTTTGAAAATAGTTCATGAAGCAGGCCATGGTTAGTCCCTGGTCAGGGCTTTTTGAAAATGTTAATATATTCGTGTTTCATAATTTATTACTTGTTGTTTTTTTTTAAAAAATGATAGTGGTTTTAAAAAAAAAACTTTTCTAATTTTAATAGAGTTGTTTAAGAGTATGTAGTATATCTGTGTTAAAAGTGAATTTATTTTGTTTGGAGCGAATTTTTCTTCTCTATAAATAAAATGTCACTTTTACAATTATACCGTAAAGAACGATTAAGTTGTAGCATATGAAACAAACTGTATATTGGTTTCTGTCTGTGCCGATTCCTCCAGGTTGCTACGTAGAAGGGTATTTTTATCTTTATTGTATTTGTATGTCCGAAGATGTAGGTTAAACTACAATGGGCTTCCGAACTCCCGAAATCTCTCCCCGCGCATCCAGGTGCGTTATTAGGTGACTGCACTTGGAATCCAGAAGGTGGGAGTCTATAAAAGGGGGGTGCCAGAGATGCTCTAGGTTAAAAAAACATGTTTGTTTATTTTTTAAATTGGGAAGAGGATAAACGTATAATTAGCTACATAATTCTAATAAAAGATATGTTCATATGCGGATAATAAGTTAATTCATGTGAAATAGGTTGACATATAATTTGTTAGGCTATAATTTTAATGCTTTTGTTATATATTAATACTAAAAACTATCAATGACATTAGTTCGTTCGTTAGTACTAAAAAAGATCTCTAGAAATCAAATTCAGGATTTTTCCCTTAAGACCTCTTGAAGGAAATAATCGAGGTTAAAATGATTGAAAAGAGCTAAAATGGTTTTTTGATAATTTTTTTAAATCTCTTAAGTTTGAATAAATATCAGATCGGTTGTATTTGATAAAAGGCCCCAGAAAATTAATGCCTAAAAATATATTCAGGATTTTTCCTTAAACATCTTTTGAAGGAAATAATCTTGGTTATAGTGATCAAAAGTGTTAGAATGTTTTTTTTCTTGGTTTTCTAATAACTCTTAAGCCCGTAAATGAATAATCGTGGTTGAAGTGATAGAAAAAAGATATATTTTTTTTTGCGGGTTTACTAATAACTCTTAAGCCTGAATAAATGCCAGATCGGTTTTACTAAATATAGATTCCCTATTTAAATGCCTACAAACATAGGCACCGGCAGCGCACCTTCTTGCACCCCCCTGCCGGGAAAAAAATACATAGAAAATATTAGGATTTTTTTTAGAGCAGTAATGCTAATCATCGCCATAGGATTATGTTTTCGATCTACGAAGCATATTCAAATACCCGCGCGATTTGAACTTGGCATTAACTTAATTGACATAATATACATGTATAGACGAGACAAGTTTCAGAAAATAGCTTAATAATACCCAGAATGAAAACATCATTTGGACAAAGACATTACTTTTTCATTGCGCCGAGATTTTATAATTGATTAATATGGAAATAAAAATGAATTTGACATTTAGGGAATTCAAATACAAATTAAAGAAATGTTTATCGAATCATGACAGACTAACCATACATCAAATGTTAGAAATAATAGTTTAATAAAACTTAAGTGCACAAATTATTAACATATTTTTAAACATGTATGTTAAGTATATTTTAACCTTGAACTAACTACCAAAATTTATTTGAGTTTGTTGTTACATATTATTTTCACAATGAATTGTACTTTTTGAATAGGCATTTTTATATTAAATCTTATATTAAATATTAATGACTGTTTCTTTCTTTCTCACATATAACTTTATTTATATTATTTAATCGAATTTTATATTATATTTATTGCCGATTATATAATGGAATTGCATTTTATTTATTATATTATCCCTTAATATTTTTTAAATTATTATTAATATTATATTTATTCTTTATTTTGACGACCACATTTTAGGGCAATTTAGTGTTATTAACTTTTTACTAAAACTTGTACATTTGTAAGCAATCAAGCAATCAAGCAAACTTGATTGTTATATTAGAGTCCTGTCCACCCTAGAACGGGCTAGTCCCAGTTGGGTGACAGAATCAAATAATCAAAAGGTTAAGGTTTTGCCATTCGGTTCCTGTTATTTTTGTAAGCAAATTAATGTTTTATAGTAATTAATTCCTAAATAAATAAATAAAATAAATAATAATTTATCATTTATTAGTTAATAGTATAGTGTGTAAATGCAGATGCACCCCACTGAAAGTAATCCTGGCGGCGCCCATGCCTACAAATTGTGTTTATGATTTTCATCTAATAATCTTTTTAATGGGAGTAATCGGAAGTTAAAAATCGGAAAAATATATTAGGTCAATTTTGAAAAATGAAATTGAGGTCAAATATTCGGCATTTAAAATTAAGTAATTGGTATTTTTCTTAGTTAATAGAGATTTTTCGATAATTTACTTCTAAAAGGGTCAATGGGGATAAACGATATCTCTATAACCGGTTTAGCTATAAACGTGAACATCAAGGAAAATAATCTAATATTATAATTATCAAATATGTATATGGCTGTTTTTTCCAAGAAGGGAATAATCGGGAGTTGATAATGGGAAAAATATAAAATGTGGCTTTACGGTTTTCATATTATATCTTAAGCCCGACGAAATATCAGGTCGGTTTTAATTGTTAAATGTTCCTCATACAAATACCTAAAAATTGTATTGAAGATTTTTCCCCAAATAACTCCTAAAGGAAGTAATCGGGGGAAATGGGGAAAATATATACATTTAAAATAGATAATCATATTTTAACGAGAAAATGAGGCTTTTTAAATTCAGTAATAGGTATTTAGGTATTCGTTGAAATTCAATCCCTTAAAATTGAACAAGGGGAAAACAACCAGTCACAAGGAAAAGTAATGTCAATAACCAGTGATGCTATAAAAGGGTATTATTTGTTTTTAAAGAATGATATATGCGATGTGGCTTTATGGTTTTCATATTATATCTTAAGCCCGACGAAATATCAGGTCGGTTTTAATTGTTAAATGTTCCTCATACAAATACCTAAAAATTGTATTGAAGATTTGCCCCCAAATAACTCCTAAAGGAAGTAATCGGGGGAAATGGGGAAAATATATACATTTAAAATAGAAAATCATATTTTAACGAGAAAAGGAGGCTTTTTAAATTCAGTAATAGATGTTTAGGTATTCCTTGAATTTCAATCCCTTAAAATTGAACAAGGGGAAAACAACCAGTCACCAGGAAAAGCAATGTCAATAACCAGTGATACTATAAAAGGGTATTATTTGTTTTTAAAGAATGATATATGCGATGTGGCTTTATGGTTTTCATATTATATCTTAAGCCCGACGAAATATCGGGTCGGTTTTAATTGTTTAATGTTCCTCATACAAATACCTGAACATTGTATTGAAGATTTTTCCGAAAATAACTCCTAAAGGAAGTAATCGGGGGAAATGGGGAAAATATATACATTTAAAATAGAAAATCATATTTTAAGGAGAAAAGGGGGCTTTTTAAATTCAGCAATAGGTATTTAGGTATTCCTTGAAATTCAATCCCTTAAAATTGAACAAGCGGAAAACAACCAGTCACCAGGAAAAGTAATGTCAATAACCAGTAATGCTAAAAAAGGGAATTATTTGTTTTTAAATAATGATATATGCAATGTAGCTTTACGGTTTTCATATTATATCTTAAGCCCGACGAAATATCGGGTCGGTTTTAATTGTTTAATGTTCCTCATACAAATACCTGAACATTGTATTGAGATTTTTCCCCGAATAACTCCTAAAGGAAGTAATCGGGGTAAATGGGGAAAATATATACACTTAAAATAGAAAATTATATTTTAATGAGAAAATGGGGCTTTTAAATTCAATAATAGGTATTTAGGTATTCCTTGAAATTCAATCCCTTAAAATTGAACAAAGGGAAAACAACCAGTCACCAGGAAAACTAATGTCAATAACCAGTAATGCTATAAAAAGGAATTATTTGTTTTTAAAGGATAATATATGCATTTGGCCAAACAGCTTTGGCAGGATATCGAATAAAATTTTCTACAACATTGGGCTCGGTTGCGTTTCTCTTGAACTAAAATCGGAAATTAGTTAATGTGAACGAGACAAAGCAGTACATCAGAGCGGAATGTGAAATAAACGGTCGTTACTTTTCCGCATTAAAACTACCAACCAAAGATAAAGCAGCTAAATCTAACACCGCACAAAATGTGTCCAAACTTATTCGAGCGTATATAAGTTCGACAGGTAGATTTGGTGCGGGAAAATCGATGATGGTTCAATTCCATATTCCGTTCTAACGTATTGCTCTGTCTCATTCGGTTGAACTAAATTACTATTGTAGTTTATATACTCTCAAATTATATACTCTCAAATTATACTAAGGAGAATGCGAAAGTATGATATATTAAAATATTTTATTTCTAACCACAGATTATAGGATATATAGATGTAAATTATGGATATGTATACAGATATACAGATTATAATATGTTATATTTTATTATGTTATACTATTATACTATTATATATAAATATGCTACATTATTTTATATGTTATAACATATGATATTATATTATATTGTAATATGTCATATTATATTATTTATTGTTTTTTTTTTTTTTTAAAGACAGAAGAAGGACAGCAGGCAAGGCTACAGGCTCAGCAAATAATACCACAGAACTATATATCCATCACCCCAACACAGGCGTATACCTAGTGGGGTGATGTAATCCTGACAAGTTAATGCACTTTCGCGATTTTCTTCATATGTATTCTTTTAAAATGTGTTAAAAAAAATGAACACAATCTTTTTAATGTAACTATAAAAAATAGGATAAATAAATAAATAAATAAAATAAATAAATAAATACATAGTTCACGAAGAAACGCAATCAAGCCCATTGTGACCTCAACCCAGATAATAAATTTAAACCTCTTTCCGTGCGAAGCCGGGAAGAGCAGATAAGAAAAACTATAATTTATGTATACAGGCTGTTTTTATTAAGAAAACCATCCTACATACAATATAATAATGTGTGACGATAGCAAAATATAAGTTGCAACAGGGTACAACAGACAAGTTTCCGTGAGTTATCTTATATCAACTTGTACTTCGCATGATTACTAATTTTCATAGCCGGTGTAGTCTTATATCGCCAAGTTTATGAACGGGCCACATACATTCGCAGCCGGCGGGAATAAGCCGAGTCTCCGTCTCCCAGCAGCCGCTGAAAGCAAAATAAATTTCAGTTTCAGTATGACATAATAAAATAAACTTTTCAGCCTGATTCGTTCAACTTTTCAAAAAAGATACATCATGTAACAAAAAGTAAATAAGAAGGGTAGATGTCGTTTTCAAACAAAATTTTGATTTATTTATTTATTTATTTTATTTTCGGGAAACATACAGCGCTTCATTAATTATTACTAATTATTCTAATACAGTGTTTCGCTGGCCGATTAATTGTTTCCTATATACGTTATTTTCTTATATGGTAAATCAAAAGTTGCATTGCACTAAATTAAATCAAATTAAATTACAATCGAACTATTGCAGGGATAGGAAAGGAGAGGGATGGGATATAAGTAGGATAGGATAAAGGTATTCAAAATATACTCTTTGATATCCTCATTTTCGCTCTGAGTGTTTTGAAACAATTTTTATACTCACTATATAATCACTTTCTAGACGCCTAGTGAGCTAAGGACAGCCTCGCTGAATTTAGGTTGATTCAAGTAAAAAATGTCGATATCTTCGAATCGACTATTGTATGTGGTCATCAAGCGGTGCATAACAGAGTTTTGGTCGTAACTAGTGTTCATACGAGGGATTTCGAACGTACGAGGAGAGCGAACCCTTCGTGGCGGAACCATCAACGACAGTTTCTTTACCAAATGAGGGCTATCAATTTTGTTATGTATTATTTTATGCAATAATTTCATATCAGCCGCTGTGCGGCGGTCTTCCAGTGAACACATACTGAAATAGTTCAGCCTGCTCTCATAGGTTCCAAGTCCCAAGTGTTCACGATAGTCCAGTTAGTATCTAATAAAACGTCTTTGGACGCCCTCCACCCTATTTTTATACACGCCATATTGCGGATTCCAAATCAGCGATGCGAACTCTAAGGTGCTACGAACATAGGAAAAGTAAAGCGTTTTAAAGATTTTAATGTTCGAGAATGGTTTATTCTTATAACAAAACCCAGAGTCCTCAACGCCTTGCTAACAATACTGTTGATGTGTTGGTCGAACGTCAGCTTTTGATCCATTTATACCCCAATATCTCGAATGCACCGAATGCTCCGTATAAGCTGGAGCCATATAGTTAGCAACGAAAAAGTGTTTCAGCCTGCTGGTACAACCCGAAAATTGTTGCACACCGTCAAAAAGCGCAAGATTAAATATCTGGGGCACGTGCTGCGGCATGACAGATATCAGCTTCTTCAACTGATATTGATGGGCAAAATTGAGGGTAAACGACGCCGTGGAAGGAGGAAACTTCGTAAAAAAGTGAACCGGGATCACCAGTACGGAACAGCTTTTCCGAATGGCGCAAGACCGGCAAAAGTATTCAGAGCTAACGGCCAACCTCCAGTAATGGAGAGGCACTTCAAGAATAAGAATATGTGTGTACGAATGCAATATAAGAATGATATACTTATGAATTGTTAAAATTTCTGAAAGTAATATTTATTATTCTAAATTCGCTGAAGATTTCGAAGAGTGACAAAAACACAATTGTAAGCAGTCATCGAAAATTTAAGATATATTTATTTATTTATTTTCGACTAATATTACGAATTTTAATCGTACTCTGTCATCACAGCGACATATACTCGTGTCATCCGTCAAAGTTGCCACTGCACAAAGAAAAAGTACCAAAATGGAGGGACAATTTAAATTACTTTTCGACCAAATGAGAATAGAAATGGAAAAACAAACAAATATTATATACGAAAAAATGCATGAAAAATTAGAACCTTTAATAGAAGATAACAAAATTATGAAAAATAAAATAGAAATGTTACAGAAAAAGGTTGATTATTTAGAGAAGGAAAACAAAAGAAAAAACATTCTAATTTTTGGTTTGGAAGAAAATGAGAAATCTTCGTCGGAACTGCTCCAGAGAGTACAGGAAATTTTTAAATCCGATCTGAAAATCACCTTGGAAGCATACGATGTATCAAAAATTCACCGTATCGGTCTCAACAAAGAAAATAAAATAAGACCGGTTCTTATTGCTTTGACAAACAGCTGGAAAAGGAACGAAATACTAAAAGAGAGGAAGAGACTAAAAGTCGTATACGTTACCGAAGATTTTCCTAAGGAAATATTAGAAAAAAGAAGACAATTGATACCGAAACTAATAGAAGAACGTGTGAAAGGAAATATTGCGTACATAAAATACGATCAGCTGGTAGTGAAAGAAGGAAACCAAAATAAAGAAAAAAGGAAAAGAGACCAATCAACTTCGCCGGAAAATCAGAACCAGACCAAGAAATCAACGAACTCCAACGATACTTCTGCAATAAAAGAAAACAGGAAAAATGCATTCGATTTGATGAGACCTAAAGCAAGCTCTTTTTCGAATATTTCAAACAAATCTAAGTAGCAACTAAATATCAGCAACCAGAAGAAGGACAACCCCAATCCGGCTGGTCCCCGTGGGGTTGCTAGACCACCACCCCCCGCACCCCCTAGAAATACACATGTACTCCGAAAAAGGGAAAATAAAATGTACCTTGCAACATTAAACGTCAGAACACTAATGACAGATAACAATTTAGAAGAATTAGAAGAAGCCATAAGACTTATAAAATGGGATATCATCGGTCTTTGCGAAATAAGAAGAATTGGAGAAGAGATAAGAGAATATAACGAATACATCTTTTACTTCTATGGTGAAAAACAAGGTATATATGGAATGGGATTCTTAATAAAAAAGTATCTGAAGGATAAAATCAAAAGTTTCCAAGGAATATCTGACAGAATTGCGGTGCTCAATATACAGCTACCAGAATGTAAACAACCATCGTTGATTATCCAAGTACATGCACCCATAGAACAGGATACAAAAGTAGAGAAAGATAAATTTTACAAAGATCTGACAGATTTGATGCAAACGAAGAACAGAAATATAATTCTGATGGGAGATTTTACCGCCAAATTGGGCAGCAAATCTAACAAAGACGAATTGGTCTTAGGATATCACAGTAGTGGCGACAGAAATGACAATGGACACAGACTTATAGATTTTTGCTTTGCAAATAATCTCAAAATAATGAATAGTTTCTTCAAAAAAGGAAAGTCAAGAAAGTGGACATGGATGTCTCCAAATGGTAGAGATAGAAATGAGATCGATTTTATTCTTGCAAGAGAAAAACAGATCTTCAGTAACGTCGATGTAGTGAACAAGCTAAATTTTAATACAGATCATAGAATGGTAAGAGGTGTTATACAGCACAAAAATAGAAAATCAAGAAAACATATTATCCCCTCAACCAGAAACATAACAATAACATCGCCTATACCACAAGATGTACTAAATGATTTAGAAAACACATTATATGAAACTGAAGAACACAAAACAATACAAGAAAAGTACGATTTTCTGGAGAAAGAACTGAGAAACCTAAACAAATCAAGATCAAAAAAAGGGAAGAAAAATAAACTAGGAGAAGAAACGCTAAAGCTAATGGAAGAGAGGAACATAATGCTAGAGAGACGAAAAGATAATCGGAAAAACATTGCAAACATTAGCAAAAAAATTCAAACATCAATAAGAAAACACAGAAAAACGGAAAAACTGAATGTACTGAGAGAACAAATAGAGAAAACAGGCGGAATAAAGAAAGGTCTAAAACAACTAAGAGAATACACTCAATGGATACCAAACATGAAGACTAATAACACGAAGAAAAATGAGAAATCGACGACAAAAAGATTATCAATAGCTAAAGTAGCGACAGAATTCTATAAAAGTTTATATACAGAGACTGACAAAACAATACCAATAGAGACGAGAAGGATGATTACGAAGAAGAAATACCATACATATTAGAGACCGAAGTCATAGGAGCTATAAATACACAAAAAAATGGAAAAGCACCTGGAGACGACAACATCTCAAACGAACTACTGAAAGAATCCCTAACCGTAACATCCAAACAGGTGACACATCTATTTAATGAAATAATGGCTACTGAACCAACCCAATGGACGAAGTCCACTATTGTCCTGATACATAAAAAAGGAGACAAAAATGAAATAAACAATTACAGACCCATATGTCTAATGCCCAATCTATATAAAGCGTTTTCTAAAATAATACTTGGCCGAATAATGAAACACCTAGAACAAAATCAGCCAAGAGAACAAGCGGGATTTCGCGCCGATTATTCTACAATCGATCATATACATGTTGTGAAACAAGTCATCGAAAAACTTAACGAATACGGTCAACGCTACTACATGGCATTCGTCGATTACAATAAAGCTTTTGATTCTTTGAATCATAACTATATCTGGAAAACGCTGAAAAACCAGGGCGTAGAAAGTAAATACATAAGAATAATAAAAGAAATCTATAAAAATACCACAGCAACGGTCCGACTGGAACAACAAGGAGAAGAGTTTAGTATACAGAAAGGCGTCACGCAAGGCGATCCACTTTCTCCAAAACTTTTTACGGCAGTGTTAGAAAACATATTCAGAAATATAAACTGGGAAGATTTTGGAATAAACATTAACGGATTAAACATAAATCACCTAAGATTCGCCGACGACATTGTGATATTCGCTGAGAGACCAGACATATTACAAACTATGTTACAACAACTAGATTACGAAAGCAGAAAAGCAGGTCTATCCACGAATCCAACGAAGACCAAAGTAATGACGAATGCATTAAAGGAAGACATAAAAATAGGACAAGAAATTATCGAATATGTAGATGAATATATATATATTTAGGACAGATAATATCTATAAAAGACCAATACTCAAAAGAAATCGATAGAAGAATAAGCAACACTTGGAAACGGTACTGGTCACTAAAAGAGATAGTTAAAAATGAAACGATACCAATGTCAATAAAAAGTTAACTTTATAATACATGCATTCTCCCATGTCTTACTTACGGGTGTCAAACTTGGCCTGCCACGAACAAAAACAACCATAAACTTATAGTATGCCAACGAAACATGGAGCGAAGCATGCTAAACATAAGGCTACAGGACAGGTGGACGACCTCAAAAATAAGGAAAACAACAAAGGTGAACGATGTTTTAAACAAAATTAGAAAACTAAAATGGAACTGGACTGGTCACATCATGAGAACCAACAAAGAAAAATGGACGAAGGACGTAATGGAATGGTATCCTAGAAATGGGAAAAGACAAAAAGGACGTCAAATTAAAAGATGGGAAGATGACTTACCGAAAGGATGGAGAAGATTGGCTTGGGACAGAGATGAATGGAAGAAAATGGGGGAGGCCTATGTCGAAGGACAACCTGACCAAAACACTGGCTGCTGAAGAATAATATTATGATACCTTATTTAAAAATTAGAATTAAAAAAAATACGTGTGGCACTCGGGGACTGCCGCTGTAAAGCTATTGCATAGCATTTTTAACAACTTATGCAATTATAATTATTTATTTATTTTATTTTTTCTGATATCAGATAACTGCGCTCTATCGGAAAACGTTGAAATTATTCCGAATCATTTGCGGCTGCGAAAGCAAATGATTCGGAATAATTTAAACGTCTTCTATTAGAGCGCCGCGCACGAATTTTTTATTCGATAAATCATAAAAATCGGATTATTCGAAAAAAATCGTAGATAAAAAGATAGATAAATAAATTATCTTTAAAATGGTGTAGGTTTCATAATAATACGCAAGATAGTATTTGCGTAGTAGTCGTTTTTGTGTTCGGTTAGACCTAATTTCACAAATTAATTACACTATGTAATATAAACAAAATCTAAAATATTCAAAGCTAAGAATATTACGAAAATGTTCTTGTTTAACATATATTTTTTTCGAATCGTAAACAGCACTCGTTTAGACGTAATTATCAGTTTAAAATCATTAATTTTCGTTAAGAAATTTCTTCATTCGGTCGCCGCGCTGGCCTAGGCCCGCGATAAAAGCTATGCAATAGCTAAAAAAATAATAAAATATATTGTTTTACCACATAAGGCAAAATTGTTTAATACGGTCAGCGAATAAAGGCTTTTATTATTATTATTATTATAATATTACGATTTTATGATTTTTTTTTAATTTTGAAAAGGCTGACATTTTGAAACGAAATAGCGGATATCCTCATCAGCTTTCCAAATCTCCGTATTAGGATAAATTATTTTTGTACGTAATTTGGTACTTGTTGGTCATGTAGTTTCTGAGACATAAGGTTTCTGTGGTTGTAGTTGTAGTTTATTTAGTTTCTGAGCCATACACACTCCCTCACACACACAAATACACACACACACAAATACACACACCCTAATACACACACACAAATACACACACACACAAATACACACACACACACACACACACACCGGTGCAACCACGAAATCCATACCAATTCTTTCCGTCTTAAGTAAACTGTTCAAAAAGGTGGTATAGTCACAGCTATATCCATATATTGCAACTTTTCTACCTGCCTAGCAACACGGATTTCTCAAGCAGCGTTCGGTAGTATCAAACTTGGCGGAATATACTAACTTTATCCTAATGACCATGGATGGGCGAAAGCAAGTGGACGCTATCTACACAGACTTCGCTAAGGCATTCGATCGGGTTGATCACCCGATTCTTCTTTATAAATTAAGGAGGCTGGGAGTGCACGGCGACCCTCTTAGTCTTCAGACTAAGTCAGGAGGAATTTGCTCTTTTTTGGGTCCACCTAAGCAATTTTGAACAGCCTAATGATGCCTAGTGGATTGTTTTCATCTTTTAGCACCCACGTTTTTTTAGAAGTGGGTGTTTCCACCAATTCTCTTTCAATCTCATTGAAAGAAAATTGTACGACATTGACGATCTCTAAAAACTGTATGCATCTCGTCTATATCTCTTTCTGTAATAGGTTTTAAAACGATTTCAATTTGACTAAAATGTATTGACTATTTCTATTATTAGGTAGGCACATATTAATTATACCTTGACTATTTTTATTTGCACTAAGATATTTTATTTTACTTTTTGACAACCGTCACATTTTTTTTGTTATTTTTGACATTACATTTATTAATTTTATACTAAAAAAAACTCATTTTTATCAGTATTTTAAAGAATTAATTACTCTATGTTTTTTATCTGGTAAACTAAATGGTGAGACTTGATTTAATTCTACAATAATACCTTCTTTATTCTTACGAGTAACCTTTTTATGTTTTGATTATTAATAGAAGAATTTCATGTGAAATGTAAATGTAATACAACTGTCTATACAACTATGTATTAGTTTTTAGGACAATAAATTATTTGATTGATTGATTGAAAAAAGCTGCTATTTTCTTTTCACAAATCATGTTCAGGCGAGAGTTTCATAACAGTTTATTATCCAGGAACACTCCTAAATATTTAACTCCATTAGAAATCAAATCATAGTCAATTCTTGTCTCATTTATAGATACAGCTTTAGGGCGACAGTAAAATCTAGTGTGTGCCATGCGCCACGTCCCGTGAATCACAACAAAAAAACATGAATTTTCTAATTTTCTTGTATCTTTCAGGTATGGTGGGAGAGTAATAGTTATATACCTCGAAAATTTCCTTCTCGTAAGATGAATCGTTCTATTCCACTGTACGCATGAAAAGCCAAGACCGGAACATATCTGTGGAAATAAAAAAAAAATATATCATCTTATATAATAAACAAATTGAGTGTTTTCTTCAGTAGAGCGAAATTCGGCCATCCTTAAACGTATCGTAAAAAACAAGATGACCTTAAATATCATCTAAGACTCATGAGTATTTTTTCTAATTTAAGTTTTTTATTAGCAAGCTAATTTTGTGTCATTCTCTCTCTAACATAATAACGCGCGCGGGTGCTCGAAATATATAAATACAAATATGTTGCTTTATAAGCCCCTTCCGGATTATTAGCATTGCCTGGTGACATTGGCAGCGTTTAAAACGTATGAAGAACATGATTTTTATATAGTTCCTTTTTATTCACTTAAATTTTACAGCTTGCAACGTTCTGAAAATGACAATAAACTCTACATTCTCTTTCCATCACCTACATGATACTAGGCTTAAATTATCAGTCTGTGTCATTTCGTTGAAGTGTCAACAATGGTAATTTTGTTAGCTTCGAAGATGCCAAAATTCGAGCCGACAAAACGTCATTTGCGGGAAGCAATGATTTTCTGCTTTCATCTTAAGAAAACTGCCGCAGAATGTCATATATTGCTACTGGAGGCTTACGGGGAATTTACTCCGACAGAAAGGACTGTTGAGACTTGGTTTCTCCGATTCAAAAGTGGTGATTTCGACGTGCAAGACAAAGACCACCCAGGCCAGGAGCAAAAATTTGAAGAATCTGAATTGGAGTCCATACTCCACGAAGATTCGAGTCTGACGATTGCAAAGATGTGAAGTGTCTTGAAACTCAACCGTTTCGAGACGTTTAAAATCTATGGGAGTCATTCAAAAGGGTTCCTCACAAGTTGAGGCCAAGAGACATCGAAAGATGTCTGTCTGATGAAATGCTCCTTCGCCGTCAAAAAAGAAAAGGTTTTCTCCACCGAATAATCACCGGCGACGTAAAGTGGATCTTTTACGAGAACCCCAAACGCAAAAAATATCGCTCGTACCCTAGCTCACTTCCATAGACCTCAATAGCCACGCCGAAGAGAGACATTCACGGATCCAAGGTAATGCCTTGCATTTGGTGGGACCAAAAGGGTGTTATCTATTACGAGCTGCTGAAACCGGGAGAAACCATCACGGGCGATCTGTATATAAAACAATACGCCGCCGCGCCGCTCCGTTACAGGCATTGGTTACGTTTCTGACTTATAAAGCTATTAATGGTATTCACAATTTGACAGCAACAAATCAAACATAGTGACTGCCAAAAACAGTTTATTATCCTGTTTTGGATCAGCCAATAAATTGAAATCAAAATACAGCTTCATTCATAGCAATCAACTAACTGTATAACTGGAGTATGCTACAATATAACTTCTGTTTTCTTACTGAAATAAACTTCTTCCAATGAACTAGTGTTTAAAAAAACGTATAATATACATAAATTTTTTATCGTTTGTATAAAGAATGTCAAATCCCAGGATGGTACCACGTATATAAAATTATTACATACCTCGCCTTTAGAATGCTTAATATCGTTATACTCCGTATGAATACAACGAATCTCCTCATAATGTGCTGGTCGGTATTCGTATTCTTGATCATTTAATGATACATGACTGCTCTCGGTTGGGCAAATTGATACATGTTTCTGAAATATTTTCGTCGAAATTAATATGTTAAGATGAAATTCAACTTATCAAATAAGTAAAACGATATACAAAAACTTTAAAAAATAACGAGTGCAATAAATTTGAATAGTGCAATTACACAGCATCAACTTCTATGAGAAGTACTTTTCCCGGAGATGACGATTCAATTGCTAAAGGAATAAAATACACATTTGTTTGGGGTACAAATCTGCTTTCAGTCAATTGCATTTTAGACTAAATCAAAATGGACTGTCAGCTTTCGAGACATCCTACAAAACGTAACAATTTGTACTAGGCACTCTGTAAATCAATATTGGACAATACAACACGTGTTAATTTTTTTAGTTTGAGTAGATCCCGAGTATTTAGTAAAGTTTTCGAAAAAATTATATACGATCAGATTTATCCCGCCGTCGATTTATCTTGTAGTCACGAACTTAAGTCAATTCACTAACGAAATCCTCGACAACATGAACAGTCGGATGCAAACATATACAGATTTCTCAAAAGCATTTGACCGGGTAAATCATTCTGTATTATTACTTAAACTTAAGAAAATCGGTATACACGGTGATCTGTTAAGATGGTTCGAGTCTTACGTTCATAATCGCCAACAGGCTGTCGTCGTAGGTGGCTTTAAATCAGACTTTATTTCGATTCCTTCGGGTGCTCGACAGGGATCGCACCTGGGGCAGCTCTTATTCAATATATAAGCGTGAGCCTTACTATTGCTGTCGTAATCTCCCCGCAAGAGAGACTTCTTCAAATCCACATCGCTCATGGTTGTACTACCATACCCCAGATCATTGCCGTTCTGGCTGATTCCAGCAAGGAACTTTTTGTGGAAGTCTACGCGGGTTTGTAGATCATTTGACTCACTACGGCCACTTATTACGTGCTTCGATATTGCCGGATCCTTGCAAATACTTAGAATCAAATTTTTGGTTATTCTGGACATGGTGTAGAGCAGAGAGGGCAGTTTTAGAGCTAGCCCAAATTGTGTTTGGACCTGAAGAGAGTCGAGGGGTGAGCTGGTTTGGCTAAGGACAACCAGGATTTTAAACTAGCTGTCACCAGTGCATCCAGACGAGACTGTTGGGTTTTGGTGAATTCGTAAATAAGAAAGGGCCATGACAAATGTGAAGTTAGATAGTTGTCATAGATCCAAGCCTTACGAGGGCCTGAAATTAGCAATGCATCTATCTTTTCCAGGCAACTACTGAAATGTTCTATAACATGATCGCCAGAGAGGTCTCTTCCCTGGCAGGTGATTATCCTGCCACGAAATTTGAAATGTTTATTTGTGTCTATAAGGGAGATAATAAAGCCCTTATAGACCAATTTTGGGTCATAGGACGTAAATTTTGTGTCTATGAGGGTGAGTCCAAGGCAAAAACATTTAGAGGGCTTCACTTTTATACAGCCTGACCAGTCGTATCAGACCATATAACAATATTTCGAATACTGCCGGTAATTCCAGAAGTAAGCGACGCGACGTGCGATATATACGACTTGCTTTATATACATTTTGGCTAGTACTATGAAAGTATAAATGTCAGTTTAGTAAGGGTCGATTTCAATATGAAACCCTTGAGTAAAAGTAAAATTTTGAGTAAAACCGTCAGTTTGCTCAATATACAATACATTTTGCATTTCAATATTTACCGATCTTTTACAACTTACCAACAATAGTTGGAAAGTTGTAAAAGTCGTAAAAACTTCGTAGAAAATGCGATATAAATGTAACAGGTCCAATGCGGGCGTTTACTGGAGGGGAAAGGGGGAGGTCGGGAGGATCAGAATGTTGGTAAAAGTCAGGTAATACTACGGGGGCACCATGCACTCACCGGGATGCTGGCACCAGCCTAGCGCCACAAAGCCGACACCAGGTTAGCACCAGGATGCTGGCACTAGTTTAGCTCCAGGATGCTGCTTACAGGCTAGCTCCAGGATGCTGGTAGTGGATGCAGGTGTAATATTTACACCAGGATGCTCGCACTGTGCTAACACCTGGATACCGGTACCGGTTCCACCAGGATTCTAGCACCAGTTTAGCACCAGGATGCTAGTGCCAGGCTAGCTTCAGGATGCTGACACCAGGTTGAATGGCTCCAGGATGCTGAAACCAGGCTGACACCAGGATCCTATTTGCAGGATACCAGAATCTGGCAGGATGCAGGATGGTGGTACCAAGCTGGCTCCAGGATACTGACACCAATTTATTACCCGGATACTTGCGCCGGGCCAACACCAGGATGCCGAGCTTAACTACAGGATGCTCGTATCGGCTGGCTCAAGGATACAGGTACCAGATTAGCTTCAGGATTCTGGTACCAAACTGCCTCTAGGATGCTGACACCAGGTTTGCACCAGAATTCTGACACCTGTTTGGCTCCAGGATGCTGGTACCAGCTTAGCTCCAGGATGCTTAGTACTTGACTGGCTCCAGGAAGCTGGCACTTGACTGGTTCCAGGATGCTGACACTAGGTTACCACCATGATGCTGATACCAGGCTGACACCAGGACGTCGATACTGGTCTTCCACTAGAGGATGTTGAAACATTTTGGTTTTAAAATGCTGGTATCGGCTGGCTCCAGGATGCTGGTACCTGATTGGCTGCAGGATGCTGGTACCTGACTGGCTCCAGATGCTGGCACCAGGTTTGGACCAGGATGATGGTATCTGTTTGACTCCAGGATGCTGATACCAGATTGGCTCCAGGATGCTATTACTTAACTAGCTTTAGGATGCTGACACCAGGTTTGTACCATGATGCAGGCACCTGTTTAGATACAGGATGCTGGTACCAGACTGGCTTCAGGATGCTGGTACCAAACTGGCTCAAGCATGCTGTTATCGGCTGGCTCCAGTATGCTGGAACTAGATTTGCACCAGTAGTATGGCACCTGTTAAGCTCCAGGATGCTTATCCACCGATATCGATACATATTGAAACGCAAAATGTATTTTATATTGAGCAAACTGTCGGTTTGACTCATACTTTTACTTTTACTCGCTTTTACTCACTATATAGGTCTCATATAAATCGGACGTACAAATCGGATCTCATATAAATCGGACAACCGTCATTTAATTAACGAAAGCATCGTTAATTCGATGACGGTTAAAAGCCATACTCAAACAAAACTCTAAACCTCATCTTTCTCTTTTCATAGGAAGTAGAAAAAATACCAGCACGTGTTTGTAAGATCAAAACTTGGATCGTGGAAATTAGGCGCTCTATAGTTTAATGAAACATGATACTTAGGTGTAGTTGTAACAATTATCTGAGATTTTTTTTAAAAAGACAGTAATATTCTTCCAATATCATTCCGTACCAATGTCGTTGGTTTTTCAGCCAAAAGTGGCGTCAGTCACCTCTCTCGACTTGCCTTGCTTGCAAATTTTCCTTGCATAATAAGGTGCAGTAGTTTGTATTTTTGTTCGTTCCGCGTGACGTGTGTGAAGTAAACCAGTAAGCCAGTATTATCAGGTTTTAATAATATTCACGACTATGACGTCCTTTCACATACAGCGCAGAACTTCTTTATTTCTTACTTCAGCGAAATGATCCCCGAAACAGAGTTGATTTTTTATTGACGAATTCGTGTCATAAGTATGTTGGTATATGAATCACTATGCATCGCGAATGGGGACGTGGCGGTTACCGGATAGCCCAGTCATGTAGAAACAAAGTTCGACGTTTGGCGGAAATGAATGATAATGTTTTGAAACTTGGCCTAGATGTTCATTGAGGCTTACTGTTAAACATACCAAAAGTCCTATACTCTCCTATGTTGCGCTCAAGCCGTTGTCTTGGAAAAATGGCTTTCCGATTCAGTTTTTCGCTTATATTTCGCTAACTGTTAGCGATATTGGAATAAGGCTTGGTATTAAAAAAAATAAAGTTATGAAATTCTTTACAAAAACTGTAATTAATATTATCGAAATACCCCGGAATACCTAGGTTACCGACCGCGCGGTCGTCGAATGCACCGCAAGCCAATCATAAACTGTTCCAAGGGTAGGCAGGCGGTTCTCATTTGTCAGTTATTACTTTATTGTACTATTTTCATATTAATAATCAACATTTAAAAAAATGTTTTGTCATTTTTTGTAGACAATTTTATATGCTTTATTTTGTATATGAAACATAATTTCGATATCTCTAACATTAAGGGAAATATAAACGAAAAACTGAATCGAAGCGTCATTTTCAGAGATGGCCACTCGAGCGCAATAGATACTTATTTCTCTTAATATCAGGAGATCTTAGGCTATCAGAAGAAATTCATAACTACTGTTATCGACAATCGTACAAAATTCTATTATAGCAATTGAAACCATTTTGAAGTAAATATCAAAATCTGAATATTGTGTCTTCTGGATTAAATAGGAAATATTTTGAAGTATGAAATCGCCATATATGGAATTCGATTCGCCATGCGCCCACGTCGAATTACGAGTCGATTAACCACTAGAAAGAAAAAAACAGAAAATTGTGCATCGTCGTTTATTTTTCTTGAAGATCCAGAATCAGCAGAATACATCGGAAGCTCCTTCTGAATAATAATATTTATATAATCAGACCTTTCATTTGAAACTATACACAATATATTTATGTTAATTTAATAACAGTTTGACATTTAGACAAATACTTACTTGATATTTGGACAACTAGGGTTGTCGACTACAGCGGGCGAGCCCGTCACCTCAGGAAGTTTTAACTATTGGTCGTTCTATCTCCCGTGAAGTGAGCGCAGAAGACTTGGACAAAACAGTCCACAGTCAAGCTCCGCCATATGCCCGTAAGAGGCCAACGCCTTATCCGCGAGATAACCAGGTATGTTACCCAGTGGGCTTACACCCACGCCCTTACTTCGAAATACGACCAGATTACTCCGGTCTCTCGACTGGTTCGAGAGACCGGAGTAATCTGGGTTCGAGGTCGCTTGCGCGGTCCTCTCCCTTACGAAGCGGTGAAACGGTGTTTACCGAATCTATCGCGGACCACAGCGTCCTTTGCCCGGCTGTCCACCCAGGGTTGGATAGCCGATGGTCATTTCAAGAGCAGTCGCCGTAAGGTCCGCAACCACCCCCGCTCTATATGAAACAGTACTACTTCCAGACTCCCCCGACTGTTAGTCAGAGTGTCCCGTGAGTGTGACCAACCCTGAACAGAATGGGTCTTCGTGGCCAACTCAGCAAGGGCCATTAACTGATATTTGGACATATTGAGATGTCAACTACAACGGGCGAGCCCGTCACCACAGGACGTTTTAACGATTAGTCGTTCTATCGACCTGCAGTGAGAGTAGAAGACTTTGGCCATAACAATCCGACGTCTAGCTACGCCACAACCCGTAAGAGTTCAACGCCTTACCGCGAGTTAGCCAGGAATAAACCCGGCGGGCTCGAGATACTCGCGCCCTTACTTCCAATTGTGACCAGATTTCTCCGATCTCTCGATTGGTTCCGAGTTCGAGGTCGCTTGCGCGGTCCTCTCCCTTACGAAGCAGTGAAACGGTGTACACCGAATCTATCGCGGACCA
>OX155980.1:9007330-9061776 GCA_944548615.1 Micropterix aruncella
TGATTGTTAATATAGAATAATCAATAGAAATGTCAAATCTTTGAACCGCTGTAATAGTATATTTTTATATTCAAAATATTGTACATAATTTCATTTTAAATATTGTGATTATAAAATCATTGTGATAATCATTATTATTGTAAAATAATTAACTAGGTTACTTAAAAATAATTAAAACAATACTTACCACTGCTTCTAAATTATACCTCCGTTTGTGAGAAATTAAGTTAAATCGCACGCAACAAACATATAAGTTACCTATATCGTGTAAGCTACCCACTTCAATTATTATTATTATTTTTTATTATTAATTACATAAAACAAGATTACTGCAGAATGGCTATGTGATTTTTTGTAGACGTTTTTACAAATCGTGCAGGAAAAACTAAAAAAAACCTTTTTTAATCGTCAGGCTTAAACTAAGTAACTATTATTAGTAAAGCACTCGCTATTGCCGTGAATACCCACATTGAAGAGAAGGTTTCCCGAGTGTGTAAGTGAATTTTTAGATCAACATACTGATTTCCCACTATGTGATTTGAAAATTGCTAGATCATCAAATAAAAATAGTAGTTTTTATTGAAACAAAGATAAATACATTTTTACAATGAAAACCCAATAAAATGATAGATCTCAAACACAAATCAGCGATGGCCCACCGATAGGCACTCATTTTCATCCTCCTATTGAAATATTGGTTGTTAGTACACAACGAATACAGGTAACAGACGCAAGCAGAGTCCTGGACGGGCGAACCCGTCACTTCGGGAAGTTTTACGAGATCAGATTGTTCTGTCTCCAGTGAGGGGAGCGCAGAAGACCTGGGACGAAAAACAATCCAATGTCTAGTTACGACACCTGCCCGCCAGAGGCCAACGCCTTACGGCGAGGCAACGGTAAAGTTGACTAGCGGGCAGACTACCAGTTTGGAAGGATATCTCCATCTGGAATTAACCTTCAGGATACCCTCTGCCTCCTGACTGGTTACAGGATCGATCCTGTAGGAAGACCCTATACAACTGGGTTTTAGTGGCCAAACTGCAACAGGGCCCATTTGCTCCCAGGAACCATGGAAAGTGCTATGCTCGGCAAAACTCTCTACGGCATATGATGCCGGAACAAAGACATCCGCCGAAGAACTCAGAAAATAGTTGAAATGTCCGGTAATATATACCGAAGACTGATAACCGCTGGGGACAAAAGGTCCTCGAATGGAGACCTCGATGGACTGAACACTTAAGAAAGATAACTGTGTGTCCTTCCTAGAAGGAGGACTTGTCAGCGTGGCGAGCCTTGGGAGAGGCCTACATCCAGCAGTGGAGAGACACATACTGATAGTCAAGTCAAAGAATAAAAGACGATAGCTACAAGATAATAAGAATGTGTATGCAAACCTGGACATCTCTTCATTTGGGTCTTCTTCAGTATGGTACATTCGATCCGCCATGGAATCGCCCATCTCTGAATGCATCGGTGTAAGTCTTCTTTCTCTTGGAAGGAAGAGATCTTGGCTAGATGCTATAACTACCATCATCAGAATCTGAAACAATATATAACAAAACTTATTATTCGCACTGTGAAACATCTAAACGAACGTTCGAGAGCGTGGCTATCACAGTTTTTGTAGAATTATCGTACTCTTTAATAAGGCTCAAAACCTTTGTCAAATGAGTGAAACTCGAACTTGACCGGTTTTTATTTACATTTGTGAGATATTTATCCAGTTATCAATAAAGTGGAAGTATCTTGAAAATAAATCTGGGGAGTAACAGCGAATGTTGGCGGCAACTCGAAGAAGAGTACATGTATTTTGGCCGTTGCTATGAAGCCGTATGAACCGGTGCATTATCTCGTTTATTTTTATAAGGGCAGTAGGCCGACTTGTTTGCCTCTGGTTTCAAATGTAGCCAAATGACCACTTATTTTGTGTACTATCGTCTATATCTTTTGCTTCAACAATTATTCTCTTTGAAGTGTTATTAAAAGCGATATAGAACTAGTTACTAAATTAGATTGTGCATATGTAAGAGATGTCACTGAATTTGCATCATCTGTATAGGTATCGAAAATAGTAAAAAAATATTCATTAGACGCCCTAATAATCGTTAACACCTAGAACTGGAACTTTATGAAAAGATACCTAGATAACCTCTCAAACCGAATATTAGATACAAACAATCGTAAATTCAACGAGACGGATTCGTAAATTTAACAGCGCTCTAAAACATTATTTATTAAATCAGTTTATAATATTTTAGTGGAATGTTACCCGGCGATGTTCGGGTACCGATTCCTTTCCCCCTCCCACTATTCCTTCTCTCCTCTTCCTCCCCTCTTATAAGTAGCCTAAATTAATCGCCGTTCCTTCCACTTTCCAATTTATACAATTTTCATAGCGATCGATTGAACGGTATAGAAGTTGACCTCCTGCAGCGCTATCTAGTGGCAAGTTACAAGAACGTGGATATCGCGAAAATATTACCCGGGCTCAAATACCTATGTCTACCAATTATTACGATGATTGGTTGAGCGGTATAGAAGTTGGCTGAAGCGCTATCTGGTGGCGAGTTACAATACATTTAATAGCGCGAAAATATTATGCGTGCTCAAATATCGATGTATAAAAAAATCCATAGCGATCGGTTGAGCGGTATATAAGTTGATGTGCTACAGCGCCATATTTTAGTGGTAAATTACAACACAGTGGATATCATAGAAATCTTCTCCATGAAAAAATACACTTAAGTACCAACGTTCATGGTGATCGGTCAAACCTTAGAGTATAAATATATTTATACTCTAAGGGTCAAACGGTTTCGGAATCTATTAAGCTCGGACAAGTACATAAATATCCCATCATTCATTTTTATATACTCGTATATAGATTACTGGATTATTTATTTATATAAGGTTATAATAATATGCATGTAATATTATAAATATTATCTATAAATGAAAATTTCTTGTTGAATATGAAATAGAATTATGTATTTATTATAGTTTGCTTTATAATACTATCGTATAGATTACTTTATAATACTATCGTATAATAAGTATAGTGGAACATATGTAATTTAAAGACTAGTTTAATAAATAAGCTTTATTGTAACTGATTGTATACTAAATTGCCATATTATTCCATTGTATTTTATTCTATTCTGTTCTAATCTATTTTTGGGCTCGATTGCGTTTCTTCGTGAACTAACATCGGAAATTACTTCGTGTGAACGAGACGGTGCAATACGCTAGATCGGAATGTGAAATGAACGGTTGTCTTTTTTTCGCATTAAAACTACCCACCAAAGAAAAAGCATCTGAATCTAACACCGCACGAAATGTTTTAAAATTTATTCGGACATGCATAAGTTCGACAAGTAGTTTTTATCGACAATCGTTCGTTTCATATTTCGCTCTATCTCGATATTGAGCTCTATCGAGATATTGCTCTATTTGTTCGCTTAAACTAATTTTATTTCACAAAGAAACGCAATCGGGCCAATTATATTGCATAATTTTATAAATAACGGCTGTCTCTTTATCCGTAATAAATCTAATTATTTTCTTTGCTTTGAAATACCCTGAAATTAAATAAAGCACTAATATATAGGTATATTGATACAGGCTGTGTAAGTCCGCCTGATTAATATTAATACATCGGACTAATTAAAAATTTTCATTTATGGATTATGATTTTCATTACTCGGAATGATGCCTCCATTCATGAAATATCCTCTGTCGAGATTTCCGTGGTGTATTCAGGGAAATACTGATAATTAATCAATTCGAAATCTAATATACAAATGATATCAAGCTCCAAATCCCATTTTAATACCTATGTATAAATATAACGTGCAGCAGATACAAGTTGCATTTGAAATTCGGTGGGAAATATCAGATTACTCCCATTTTGTCTATAAACTGGCTACCTCAGATATCCTATTTTTCAGATAAATATATAATGTTGGCACTGTAAATTCATCGATTGATTACAAAGCCATTCTGTTTTATTTGGTCGTTAGAGGGGCTCTCCCCCTTCAGGGGTGGGCCTCCCCTATTGACGGTGCGGTCCGGGGGCTGCTTTATCGCTCGAAGTCGCCCGTACTGTGTTGTCCCTAATGTGGGTGCGTGCGTTTAACAGGATCCCCGATAGTCAGCTGAGAGAGTTCGTAAGACCGCTCACTAGATTTTCATATTATTACTAGATGACCCGGTGAACTTCGTACCACCTAAAATTGATTTGATTGTAACTCTTCATAAGCGTTTATTGATTCTTATCAACCTTCCAAATCCAATTCCCGAATCATGTACGGTTTGAGTTTTTCGACTTTTTCGGCTTTTTCGACTTTTTCAACTTTTCCGACTTTTTTGACTTTTTTGCATTTTCAACTTTTCGGCCTTTTTTTACTTTTTCGACTTTTTCGATTTTTCCGACTTTTCCGAATTTTTCGACGTTTTCGACTTTTTCGACTTTCTTGACTTTTTTGACTTTTTCGACTGTTGACTTTTTCGACTTTTCGACATTTCGACTTTTTGAAATTTTACACAATCGCACGGAATGAATAAGAGTTATGGATGGCGCAGCTGTCAAACAATAGGATCCTCGCGAACGCCCGGAGAATCCTTCCCCATGTATCCATTCGTCCACTCCTCACGCACTACCCTTCCGGTAAGTGTGAGAGGTTGTCGTCGCACGACATCCCGGGCAGATAAAACGGTGTTGTTAGAACTGCCCGGTTAGTGGGCAGGGTTTCTCCCCTCGCCAGTCACCGCGTACATATTAAAAGAGGCCAGATTCCGGGACACCTGGCACTGGCGTACTAGATGTAATTTTAATTAGTACCCCCAAAATGTTTTGTAAAAGCTGAAAATTCGTCAGTAGACAGTGGATGCAATAAAGAATTCGAAACAAATGGTCAGACTGCTTAGCAATAGAACGGCATGCGTTCTACAAAATGTGGGTTCTATTGAATTGCAACGATGTATTTTGGATTACTTGAATAAAAGATTGTTCTCGTCCTCCACCATTTGTTCGATCGTCTCTCCATTGCAGGATTTTAGTCTTTGATTTGAATTAAGTGCATTGTTATCAAGGTCAAGAGGATAAATGATATGAAATGAGAGAGACATCCTCGCGATCTCTCCTCTGTTGTCTCTCCTTAACCCCGCCGTGAAAAAAAGTGACCTCACATTAAGCTGTGACCCCATCGGATGCGGTTCTGATGAGACGTGACCTCATGTGACTGCGTAACAACAGCTACCTATCCCGCTCTCGGCGCATATGAGACACCCGCGAGAATTTGATTCGAATTATGGTCAGTGATTAAGTACCTCTTGTCCGTCACAGGATGGGATGTGGGACTATTTATTAGTAGCGCAGGAGAGGGAAACCAGCGGTGTCGAAAAATAATAAAACTGATTATGTGTGAGATCGACTTGCGCACCAAGAGTTCCTAAATTATTAAATAGCAAAAGAGGGAATTCTTGCTTTTGAAAATTATCTTTATTAGGTGTAGTTTTTTTCAGATTAAATATTGAATAGTATTTTATTTAGATTTCTTTTATACGTAAACTTAATTAAACATTTTTTTTTTCAATTTTGTACAACCTAACATTTAAAACACCGTAAAACAATAAAGCCTTTCCGCTTAAGTTTTTTAAATACCTAAGTAAAAAAACAATAAATTAATATAATTTGACCTTGAAATGTGAGCCTCAATAGAGTTTAACTCCCATTTTACCTCAATTTAAATCTCAATTTCACTCTTTAAATAAGCTATATACTTTTAGGGTTCCGATCGAAAATATCAAACCGCTGGCAAAAAATCTCTTTAACACAGACGAAGCTGCTGGTAGAAACTAGTCGAGATATAAATATATATCTCGACTAATTTCTATATATATATATGTATATATATATATATATATATATATATATATATATATATATATATATATATATATATATATATATATATATATATATATATATATATATATATATATATATATATATATATATATATATATATATATATATATATATATATATATATATATATATATATATATATATATATATATATATATATATATATATATATATATATATATATATATATATATATATATATATATATATATATATATATATATATATATATATATATATATATATATATATATATATATATATATATATATATATATCTATATATATATATATATATATATATATATATATATATATATATATATATATATATTTTATTTTTAATTATCATTCATTTAAAAATAACGTTTCACACGGTTGGTTATGATATACTTTAACTTAATCGTGTAAAATATTATTATCCATTTCTTTTTGTTCGATTCCTTGAATTTAAATTTACAACGAATTGTTCGATTTCAGAAATGTCATTTATCTTGACGACGGCTTGGCCGAAATATTGATAGACATTTTTAATAATCATTAGTTTTTAAGATATGTAATCGCCTATTATTTTCCAGCATTGCTCTCATCTTTCGAATTGTTGTGTTGCCGCTGTAGGATAAAGTAGAAAGGTTCCAATACCAGAGTAGGAAACCGCAAATACTGAAAGAAGAGAAAACGAAAAAGGCGTGGAGTCGCTCCTGGTCGCCACAGACCAGATAAGTGCCCTTTCATTTATTTTATCATTTCATTTATATAGTAATAAACATAATTTCAATTTGAAAATATATATATATATATATATATATATATATATATATATATATATATATATATATATATATATATATATATATATATATATATATATATATATATATATATATATATATATATATATATATATATATATATATATATATATATATATATATATATATATATATATATATATATATATATATATATATATATATATATATATATATATATATATATATATATATATATATATATATATATATATATATATATATATATATATATATATATATATATATATATATATATATACTAGATGACCCGGTGAACTTCGTACCACCTAAAATTGATTTGATTGTTAATCTTGATAAGCGTTTATTAATCCTAATCAACATTCCAAATCCAATTAATCGAAATCTATAATATTGCCGAATCACGTAGGGTTTGAGTTTCGTTTGATAATTAAATGAAAGTCGTTTGTAATATCAATAAATTAAATGTTTATTTTATATGTAAAAATGTATATGATGAAATATAAACGCAGTTCACATTCAACACAAAACATTCTGGTAAACTATGTTTTTCGTTTTGTTTTCCGGCGAGTAAATAAACTAAATGATGGTTTTCGACTGATGGCTTGGCGAATACGGGACATACAGTTGTCCATGCGCGAAATACGAAATACGGAAAAAGTTAATTCAGCAAACTTCCAACAAGCTCGGATCGGGTCGAAAATCGGATTCAGCGTCCGAACATACATATAAAACCTTTGAGAAAAATACTTCCGGATTTTTTGTGAGAAATCCTCGATATGCTTGGACTATAGTTATACTAGGCTTAAGCAATAAATGTATTGCTTTGATGAACTGGATAAATAAATTTGAATCAGAATTTTCATTCGACGGCCATATGTTGATTCCCAATGGCTGCGCATAAACGGTGCACACCCAAGAAGGAATTGAATGCGAGGCGCGCTGTTACAGTTTGTATTTTGTGACCGTCGCGTCGGATCTGCGGGTAGTTATGCAAATGTCACGTGACATTACAGGAAAACGAAATTTCAGTAGTGATAAAAAACAAAACAATGTAAATCGTGTATATGATTCCGTAACCTTATCCGATTTATTTTCGTATTGGCTACTCTGATATTGCGGGCATTTTAGCAGTCTTTTAGTGTGGAATTCTCGTTTCTGCGCAGCGCAAATTTTAAAACAACAATAAAGTTTATTCGCTTTGTGTGAAAAGTGCTTATTATATGATTCCAACATATAGAAGAATGGATCGCAACTTCGAGGATAAGTTATCTGATATGTAAGTAACTGTCCAGAAATTTAAAATATAATTCGAAATATTTAAATATGTCTTCTTATACTCTCTACTCATACTTCCTAAACCAGATCCGAATCAATAAGTTTTTCGCAGGTACACAATCTAATTTTTGTACTTTTCTCTGTTTTGTCGGAAGATCATAAGGACCTTGGATTGAAAACGGCCAATTAATGTGCTCTTGGCGAATTTTCGCGTGGGTTTAAGTCGTCTATCGACTGTTAGTAACAAATTTAATTCAGTCAGTGCACAGGATAAATGTATCTTACATACATACATGCTAGAATAACTGCGCAATTCAAGGGTTTTCATATTCGACTACTTTCTTCTACTTCCAGCATCAACCTAACCAACATCATTCGTATCATTTTTTATAAGACCTAACTTTAAGAAATCATTGTTTGAAAAAGGGCTAGCTACATGATACGATTTAACATATGCAAAAAATATAGTTGTTATATTTACGATTATATTACGATTAAATATAGCAAAAAAATAGGGTTGATATATTAAATTTTAGGGTTGATATTATAAGATTTTTTGAAAGGCTCTTAAATATCGTGACACTTTTATTATTTGTTTTTGTTTTAATTTTTTTGGTTTTATTATTAAGCTATTGCATAGCTTTTATCGCGGCTAGGCCAGCGCGGCGACCGAATGAAGAAATTTCTTAACGAAAATTAATGATTTTAAACTGATAATTACGTCTAAACGAGTACTGTTTACGATTCGAAAAAAATATATGTTAAACAAGAACATTTTCCTAATATTGTGAGCTTTGAATATTTTAGATTTTGTTTATATTACATAGTGTAAATTATTTGTGAAATTAGGTCTAACCGAACACAAAAGCGACTACTACGCAAATACTATCTGGCGTAATATTATGAAGCCTGCACCATTTTAAAGATAATTAAATTATCTATCTTTTTATTTACGATTTTTTTCGAATACTCCGGTTTTTTGCTTTATTGAATAAAAAATTCGTGCGCGGCGCTCTATCGGAAGACGTTTAAATTATTCCGAATCATTTGCTTCCGCAGCCGCAAATGATTCGGAATAACTTCAACGTTTTCCGATAGAGCGCAGTTATATAAAGGGAGCTAATGGGCCCTTGCTGAGTTGGCCACGAAGACCCATTCTGTTTCAGGGTCGGTCACACTCACGGGTCAACACCCATCCGATGGCCTCCACGCATGGGGTGCGAGCCTGGGTAGGACACTGGGTCAACCAGTCTCCCCTGGGAATCAATCCTCTGGCGCTCCTGGACGGTCTGCGTACCGAGCGGCGCAAGCCAATCGACTCTGCTCTCCGACTAACAATCGGGGGAGTCTGGGAACTGTATTGTTTCCTATAGAGCGGGGGTAGTTGTCTACCTTACGGCGACTGCTCTTGAAATGACCATTGGCCATCCGATCCCGGTTCAGAGTCGGGCAAAGGACGCCTTGGTCCGCGAAAGATTCGGTGCACTCCGTTTCACCGCTTCGTAAGGGAGAGGACCGCGCAAGCGACCTCGAACTCGGAACCAATCGAGAGACCGGAGAAATCTGGTCACAATTGGAAGTGAGGGCGCGAGTATCTCGAGCCCGCCGGGTTTATTCCTGGCTCACTCGCGGTAAGGCGTTGGACTCTCACGGGTTGTGACGTAGCTGGACGTAGAATTGTACTGTCCAAAGTCTTCTACGTTCACTGCAGGGCGACAGAACGACTAATCGTTAAAACGTCCTGTGGTGACGGGCTCGCCCGTTGTAGTCGACACCGCAAGATGAAGAGCGCAGTTATCTGATATCAGAAAAAATAAAATAAATAAAATAAATAAATAATTATAATTGCATAAGTTGTTAAAAATGCTATGCAATAGCTTTACCGCGGCAGTCCCCGAGAACCACACGTATATTTTTTTTGCACAATATTATTCGACACAAATAAAATATTCAGTATTGTTTTCCTCAGTAACGAGCAACCATACTTTGACTCATGTTCTTATCCAATACGGCTTCATTAGCAACAACATATATCACAACAACAATATGCACGTAATACAGAATCGAAAGCAATAAAGACTGCACCGCGGATTGTTTAACGCTCACCGGAAGGTATCTCTGTAACCTACAGAACCTGCGTAGACTACTAAAAATACGTTTGTTAGTCTTATTAGTCCTCGCCCGTCAAAAATGATTATAGCCAATGAACACTCCCAATTGTTTAACCACTTTAGAGTACTCAATAATAAAACTGTTTTTTTTAAGACAGCAGGTTAGCATCGTTCTTTTTATTTTTTATTTATTTAACAAATCAACATTACAGTATTTACCAATTCGTTGAGATGTAATATAACATAAATATAACATTTTTTTTTTAGGTATACACTGGGCCCGATTGCGTTTATTTGTGAACTAATACTGAAATTAGTTCAAGCGAAAGAGATACAGCAATACGATAGAGCTGAATATGAAACGAACGATCGTTGATAAAAACTTTCCTCTCGTCCGAATAAATTTCAACAAATTTCGTGCGGTGTTAGATTCAGATGCAGTATCTTTGGTGGGTAGTTTTAATGCGAAAAAGCGACAACCGTTCATTTCACATTCCGCTCTAGCGTATTGCGCTGTCTCGTTCACACGAACTAATTACCGATGTTAGTTCACGAAGAAACGCAATCGAGCCCACTCATACAGAAATAAAATCAATCGACCTTATTCTAGCATAAATTGGTAGAGCAATGCCCATACCCTAATTAAAATAATTTAAATATTATGTAATATAAATACTATAACAGAGAAATTAAAAACTATATTAGTGTAAATTAGAATAAATATGTAAAAGCAGTAGCATAACTGTAACAAGTAAAAATTCTATTAGACTAAATTAGCATTAACATCAAGTAGAATAATTATGGTAAACCAAGCTAATTAAGATAAGTTAGGTTAGGTTAGGGCATAAGTATAGATATCTAGTATGAATCATTTTATTAGTGTAATCATTTATTATTGTAATTGTAAACAAAGTAAGTATACCAGTATAATTAGTATAGGTTAGGTTAGATTAGTAAGTAGGCATATTAATTTAGTGGAAAAGCATATTTATAAGTGTATATTCAGCTAGTTATGATAGGAGATATAGGTTAGATTAGGTTAGGTTAGGAAGTCAATGCATCTACTTAACGTAGAAAGTTATAATAGTTAATAAAAGTATAATAGGTAATAGATAATATAAGTCAAATATAAACACATTATTGTTAGTTACCCACTGAAAAGGCACTAGCCTTAGTGGGGAACTGTGACATGTAATTTGTATCTTTTTTTATGAATAAAGACTACTACTACCAAAAATATGTCGGCTCGCTGTAAAAATGTCCAGGTCTGACGCTGCCAAACATAGGGCATGTATGTGTCGCAAGGCACGCGTAAGAAGACTCCATCGATTGTTAGTTAGTTGGTTCGCGAGGGCGGCTCCGCAAATAGAGTATGTGACCGAGATCGATTATAGTCATCCGGAACAAAGAGACAAACCTTCTCTAGTATGCTAGGATTATCAACTTTGTCCCGGACCAGCTTAAAAATGTAGGCCATGGTGAGCATTTCTCTACGTTGACTAAAGCCAATAGCCTTCGACCACTTATAGCGATTGCCCGAAACTTAGTGGGGTTATTAAGGATACCGTGAGATTTCGTCCAAATTAGTATTCATAGATTTTGTCCTATATAGTTTTCATTGAGGCGCACTGGGAATATGGCGTGCATGGCATATAGATTTGAAAATCATTTAATTTATTTATTTCATTAATTTTATTTCATTTCACAGTAAAGAAAAGTAACAGTCCCTTGATATTGCTATTGTAACAGCTAAGTAACTTCAAATGAGTGTATAAAAAACTCTTCTATCAATATAAGAAGAAATTTAAATCGAAAATTTGTTATGAAAAGGGATTCATCTTTTTATCATCTTTATAGACAAGTTGATATTATTAAAGCAGATGATCTTATTAAAGATCTTACAAATGTACTTTATATTGGCGAGAAATCAATGTTTTATTTTGTACGTAGATTTCTATTTCCTTAAAATAAATGTTTCTTTATATGTATAAAAAAATGTATAAAAACAAGAATTATTATATCGTCTTCGAATTTATTCTAAACACTTTAGTCGAATGTTAATTGGTTCTTATTTAGATGTTACTCGAAAAAAAACGATGAATGAAACAATATTTATAGCTGGGTTGTAGCAGCCGCGGATACAGAAAAAACTCAAAGGGGGGCGCTTAAATACATCTTAAGCTGTGGGTGTAATAACAAATCATTAAGTCACATGCAACGGCTAAATGCTACCTATGCAAGTACAACTATTCAACTGACGAATAAATTGCGTATAGATGGATACTTGGAGGTGTCAACTACAACCGGCGAACCCGTCACCCCAGGAAGTTTTGACGATATTGATCGTTCTGTCTTTTGTGAGGTGAGCGTAGAAGACCTAGGGACGAAACAGTCCACTGTCTAGTTGCGCCACTCGCCCTAAATAAGCCAACGCCTTACCGCAAGACACTGGGTTCGCACACAGCTGGCGGCCTCGCGCCCTTACTACCAGTTTAGACCAGATTTCTTCGGCCTCCTATCTACCGAATCTATCGCGGACAACGGTCTCCAATGCCTGCCTACCAATCGGGATAGGGTAGCCGAATTGGTCGTTGCAAAGCAGTTACCGTAAGGCCAACAACCATCCCAGCTCTTTAGGAAACAAAGCCGTTTTCAGGCGCCCCCGGTTATCAGTCGGAATGCATAGTCGATTGGCTTACGTTGCACGGTGCGCAAATCGCCGAAGATCGATTCCCAGGGAACTGGCCCGTAGGCACAGTCCTACCCGGGCTCGCACTACGTGGAGGCTACCAGTGCTTAGCTGTAAGTTGGGCCAATCCTAACACATGGGTCATACCCCAACTGCACTGGGCTCATTAGCTCACCGTGTAGATTGATACGCAGGCGGGCGTAAGTCACGCTTGGTGCTGTGCCGACCGCGTCGAAGGGGGGGGGGGGGCTTATAATAAAAAAAAACAAATTATATAGTCCACACTGAGAAAAATATTGGATTGATTCTAACATTAACATTTTGTTTGTTACGGTTTTATACAGAATAACTTAGTTTCAATCGTAATTTTATTGAATTACAAGGATTTTTGTTGAAACTCCATTACTCAACATTTTTCTTACGGTTAATACGGAAATAACAGTATACTATATTTTCAACATGATTCATGTGTCCGACTATAACCGTATGTATACTACTCCATGTTTTCATTTTAGAAGCGAGATCCCAAGGTCGCTAAGTAATTAAATAGCATTATGTTTTAATATTACGTCACGGTAGCTAAAGTCACGCCAACACCGTTACGCGTCATGTTAATTTATACGTATGGACCACAATCCTAGTTATCGGTCTAGGGATCTAGGTTAGATAAAAATACAAACATATTGGTCTAATTTTAACTGTCTTGAAACTTGTGGACATGATAGTTGATCCTATAATTCCACGAAAAATAATCCTCCTGATGTTTATAATAACTAAAGCCTCGCCATACTCTACTGAAGTTTGTAGCAGTGCACATTGTTTTATACATGTAACTAGTTAAATGCGCGTCAGACTCGCTTAATTCGGTATGATCTAACGCGCATTGAACGAGTCTGGCAAGGCTTTGGCAATCGCACATTACAGCCAGACGTTATCCTAAGCTATCGTTATAATGTCAAGTACCATATGACCAATTTTTAGGCCTGCAAAAAAAGGGCCACTATTTCATTCGGTTTTTCAGGAGCCAGACACGTTTGCTATACCTATAGATCAGCCAGATGATTTTTTTTCTAATCAATGTTGCATTCGACTTGACAGTCAAATGATTTTCATTAGTGTCAAATAAAGTGCAGAACATTTGTATTTTAAAAAGCATTTTCCAGCGCAACCCACCGGAAAAACACCCTATAAAATACATGTCCGCTAATTAGAACTATTCACTAAAAAATCTTATCGACGTTTGATGACTGGGAAAATCAGTACCGAAAGAAATTGCTAGCTCACTGACTATACATATTTAGAGTTTGAGAAACACTTACCGGTAATATTTAGCGATATGGTGCGATTTTAAAACGTCGGCACTATTTTTAGCGACGATCAGGAGGATGATTATCGAATAAATCCGTTCTATATTTGTAGAGCAATTGGTTGCGTCGCCAATCATAAATTAAATTGGAAAATACTACGCCCCTATTGAATCGCCTACAAGTGACATTGTTAAATCAGCTCGTGTTAGTTTTGAAGAATAGACTTCCACGCTTCGTGAACTTGAGAGGCTATTTCTAGACTATGAAACGATAGTGATGACTATAGTTACTTTTATATAGGCGAGTAATTATTTTTGAATGAATCTATCATATATCATATCGTCAATAGCATGGTGTAATCGCCTTTTACACAAACAGGAGGCATTTTATTGGTAAAGTAACTTATTCCTATTCGGTTACTAAGAAAAAATGATCGATAAGTTTTAATAAGGTAACAGATTATTCCAATTTAAAAAGGTGTTTGGCAGAAAAACAGACACAATTTTTTGATGGATTGGGGAAGTGATTTGCTAGCTTCATCCATAGACCCTATGTCCTAATTGACACCGTTTTTTTTAAGTATATTTTTTTATTTTTTACCAAAATTTTGCAAAGTCATTATGACGTAGGTATAGTAGTAGTTAGCTTATAGTAGTTATTACTACTATAAGCAAAATATAGTAGTAATAACTACTATGAGCATAGAAAACAAAACATGTTATTTCGTGCAATAGCACGAAATAACATGTTATGTTTTTTTTTAATGTATTATTATTCCAAATAAGTTAATATTTGATGCAAATATTTGATTCAATAAAATGACTTATGAGCTTCCAAAAATCTTTAAAATCTTTAGATGTATAAAAATTGTCAAGTTATAAATTAATTATTTTAATAAAATGCTTTATTTTAAGTTCTGTAGTTTATAGCCATTCGAATGAGGAGCTACATGTAATAGAAAACATCCAGTATTTGGTCAAAATAAGACATAAAACTTTGTCAGTCTCATACCCACTCTAATAATAAAACCGATTTAAAAAATGCAGTCAACGCATGCCGTGCACTTTAGAATGCAATAAAAGTTATTTTCTGCTATTACTACTACAAATAAAAAAGGTATGACCACTTAAATGCAACATTTTAGGTAATAAATGAAAAAAAACTAAATTACTGTGACTTTTAGTGCATGGTCTATGTGTAAAAGCTAGGAAATTACCCCCCCAATATCCCAAAAAAATGTGTTTGTTTATCTGCCAAACACTTTGTACATATACGGTATTTATTAATGTTTGTTTTAATCGCAAAATTAGACAGTGACGTCTGCTAGTAGAAGACTGATTTCAAAATTTCAGTTTCAGTCGAAGGTTTAAAAAATATTGTATCAAATATTTTATAAGTATCAGATAAGAACGACAATCACTTTAAACTCAGGTAAGAACGTCTATTTTAAAACTGTTATCCTAACTTCATATAGATTAACCCTTTGAGGGCCATAAGGTTTGCGATAGAGTATGGAAATTTTTGATACATAAAACTGTTAAAGGGCGATGTAAATAACATAAATGTCAAGTTTTGTGAAAATTGGTTCAATAGATTTTGTATAAATTGATGGGACATAAGTGTCCCTTTTGGATGCAAAGTTACAACTTTTAGCAAAAAAAAAACATATTATTTTTTAACTGACAGATCATTCTTACAAAAAAAAAAGTACTAAAAGATTTAAAAAAAAAACAAATTCAAAAAGTTGCCATAAACATTTTTTTTATTTAAATTCATCAGAGTTCGTTGGTCAATTTTCAACAAAAAAAAATCTAGACAGTATATTTTTTTTTGCATATATTAAGATTTTGTTTCAACAGATGATGTCAAACAATATGGAAAAAATATAATTTATAAATTATTCGTATTCGATAATTTGTAAAATAATTTTGAAATTATGGTACACATATATCCCGCGGTCCTTATAAGGTCAAGAGGTCGTAATCGAACAAGTAGACATGAATATTTGGTATGCTATACATACTTATTTAAGGTCCTTCTGTCACTTCTCAACGTTTAAGCTATCAGGAGTATAAGGAATGACCGTCATCTTAGAAAATATACACCAATTTGGAGATTTTTGTTTTTTCTTAAACTATCGTCTTTATTGAGATGAAAATTGTTACTAAAATGGCAGTTTATTAATTCTAGATAAAAAACTTTTACGATAGTATGTAAAAATAAAGCTTTTTTCTAGAAAGATGGCAACTTTGCTGGTTATATGCCTGAGTCAACTTACACGGCCTTTTCGGCTACAACAGAATCGATCACGCAAATGCATGACGGCTCACATACTTTTTGACAAGGGATTGCAATTAGCGAGGATCGACTGATTAAAAGATATTGCGAAAAATATTATCTGAAAACGGATGCACTACAAAGCAGACTGATAGAAACATGGATAGGTTGATTAATCATGATCATAAAATTTGTATTCGTCACTTATTGTAACTTATTTGCGATTTATGCATGTCTACGTTACCATAGAATTAACTAGTGTTTTTTTTTTTATTTAAACAAATTTAACAAAAAATAACAGTTCTTGAAAATTCCACTCCTTTGCTGTATGATTTCCTATATTACATTTAAATAGTACATGACAGGTACCACTATTTTTTTCTATCTGAGTTCTAGGAAAATTAGAAAACCCTCAATTTCAGCTTAACGCTCGACTTTAAGCGATTTAAGTGTCAAAGCCTTACAGTTTACAATATGTTAAAAATGGCGTACCTACCTACTTTTATTTCAAAATTTACACCAAATATTTATTCTTCTTTCTTCTGGACTGTGTTCTCCATGAGCCTTCAAATATTTTAAATTCATATGCATCTCCTGCGTAGCTCGCAAGACAAGCCTACAGCCACTTCCGTGCTAGCAAGTATCATAAATGGCACAGGCGAAGCAAAAGCGGATGTGACTTTAATTAGATATTCTTATCAAATCAATCAAATTAAAATGTTCTTTATTCATATAGCCACAATTAAATATTATTTTTAATTTATGTTCTTATGATGCGTCCAAGCCTTACTCCCAAGCCGTTTTGTCATTTACATAATCAGATATTGTATAGTATGCTTTTTTATACAATTTTGCTTTGATGGTAGCTTTAAACTTATTTACAGATAGTTCTCTAATAGTATGAGGAAGTTTGTTATAGAAGCGTATACATTGTCCCAAAAAAGAATTGCTTATTTTGTGGAGACGAGTAGCACGTACAACAAGGTTATGCTTATGTCTAGTATGAAAATTATGAGTGTCGCTTTTTATTTTAAACTTGTCAATATTCTTGTGGACATACAACAGATTTTCGTATATATATATTGTGATGCAACAGTAAGAATATTTATCTCTTTGAATTTTTCTCTAAGTGAAACTCGAGGACCAAGTTTATATATAGGCCTTACAGCACGTTTCTGTAGTATAAAAATGTTATTGATGTCCGCACAGCTTCCCCAGAGAAGAATCCCATAGGACATAATGCTATGAAAGTAACTAAAGTATACTATTCTTGCTGTATCTACATCAGTCAGCCGCCTTATTGTTTTAACTGCGTATGCCGCAGAGCTAAGTTTTCCTGACATTTTCTCAATTTGTGGGCCCCATTGTAATTTGGAGTCAATTGTTATCCCTAGAAACACAGTTGAAGCAACAGGCTCCAGTCTAGTTCCATTTATTTCTACATTGGTTTGTACCTGCTTAACATTAGGTGTAGAAAATTTAATCACTTTGGTTTTTCTTTCATTTAATAGTAGGTTATTTACATTAAACCAATGGACAACTTTTGAGAGTGCATTGTTAACTTCGTCATAATTGTACAATTTTCGACTAATTTTAAACGTCAAAGAAGTATCATCAGCAAACAATACAATTTCGTGATTATTCCTTATGTGAAAGGGTAAATCATTGATGTATATTAAGAAGAGAAATGGGCCAAGAATGGAGCCTTGTGGCACACCCATGGTGACCATTGATCCTGGTGATCTTTTACCGTTTACATCAACCTTCTGAATTCTATTTCCCAAGTAAGAAGTAAGAAGATCAAGAGCCTTGTTCCTAATGCCATAGTGATGTAATTTCCTAACTAGTGTATCATGGTGTACACAATCAAATTAGACATTAGAAATTAGCCTTAGACAAGTCACAGAAGATGCCTAATGCGTCTTGTGACTCTTCCCAGGCATTCAGTATACCTGTCAATAGTTCGGTTCCCGCATCTATGGTTGAGCAACCCTTCGTAAATCCAAACTGTTTCTTATGAAGTAAATTATATTTCTTAAAATGAGTGTGCAATTGTCTAAGAATTAATTTTTCGAAAATTTTACTTAAAGTGGGAAGTACGGGAACTGGTCGAAAATTTGAGGGATCAGAAGTATCGCCAGATTTAAATAATGGTATAACTTTACTGTGTTTCATCAGATCAGGAAACACTCCAGAAGTAACACAACAATTAAATATATATGCTAGATAAGGTGCGATTATTTCTATGATGTATGAAATAGTTTTTACAGAATATCCCCAAAGGTCCATAGTTTTCTTTATCTCAATTTTTTTAAAGGCATTTATTATATCATTGTAGTTAACAATAGTGAAAGAGAAGTCGGTAACACATGCGGCAACGCTTTCTTTAAGTAGCCTCTCAGCTGAAATGGAAGACGACTTGAGGGCGTTAGCCGTTATTAACGGTATATTCGTAAAAAATCGCTCAAACTCAGTCGCAACTTCCATATCCGCTTTAATGTCTAAATTATTTATCTTTAAATGAAAGTCCCTTGTGCGAGCTATAACCCTATTTGTTTCATTATTAATAATATTCCATGTAGCTTTAATTTTGTTTGTAGAGTTTTTGATCTTATTCTTCAAATAAATTGACTTCGCAGTGGAACAGGCTCGTTTGAGTATTTTGGAATAGTTATTTACATAGTTCTTAAAAGTCGCACTATGAATATAAGTTTTTTCGTTATAAAGTTCATACAATTTATTACGACTTTTGTAAATACCAACAGTTGCCCAATCACTAAAGCATAAGCGATCACTGATCGATTTCGTTTTAGGTATGAAGATTCTATTAAATTCAACTTTAATGCTTTCAAAGAATGAGTCATAAAGTTGGTCAGGATTGTCATGAATTGGCAACCTTTGTAATTTGCTAATTAAGCTAGATTTAAATTCCCCTAGACGGCACTCAGTAATTGGAATAAAACTAATATTTTTTCTTAGAACCCTAGTGCTTTTCTTAGGAAATGATACTGACTGACCGCAGTGATCAGAGTGCAAAATATTAATTAGTGATTTATAATTGGGTTTTATGTTTGTGAATATATTATCTATACAAGTAGCACTTGAAGGAATTATCCTCGTAGGTTCAAGAAAAACATTATATAAGTTAAATGATCTAAATACATTTAAAAAGTTACATGTCAAGGATTTTTTTTCTAATATATTGATGTTAAAGTCTCCACAAATAACAATTGTTTTAGGACTATTGGTTATTTTGAATAAGGCATCTTCCATAATTTTATAAAAAGCTTCATAAGGAGCACATGGTGGTTTATATACACTCATAACAATGGTTTCCTCCAATTCTATACATGCAATCTCTAAAACTCGTTCGACAGAGAGGCTCACAATATTACGTCTTTCTTTAAATTTCAAACATTTCTTTGTAATTATTAAAGAGCCACCACGTATCAACCGAACTCTGTTAAATGAGCTGGCAATCTGATGGTTATTGAAACTGAAAATGATCTGATGGCTTTTGAGCCATGATTCTGATATACATAGAATGTCGATATGATTACAGTTCAAGAACAATTCTAATTCTAGCTCTTTGCCTATTATCCCCTGAATATTCTGATGCACCAGATTTATACAATTTTTTGGCATATTTTCTTGAGTAATAACCATTGATGGGGATATCAGATTATTTATATTATTAATTTTCTCCGAAGACAATTGTATTAAATTACCATTATTGCTACTTAAGTTTTCATTTTCATTAATTACATAGCCAGAGTTTCGCTCTATTGTCTTCGCTCTAAGTCTAATTTAAAGAATATGCAACATATTCTGAATTGTCATTACTTAATGTCAACTCGTTTAACTGCTCATTAGTAGCAGTGGTGATTGCCGATGTTTTGCCTGAGTAATTCAAACAATATGATAACTGTTTTTTGCAAAAATTTGAAAGATAAACATTATCTATTGTGAAAGAGTAAAAATACTTATTAAAAGTATTTATGTCAAACAATTGGAATTTGTCATCATACAATGTCAAAGTATGTAATTTATTATTAGTTTATATCTAGACATATTTTCCATTTCGGGCAACAATTTACTATAAGGAAAAGCAAATAAGACAATTTTTTTCACATTTAACTGTGCCAATAATTCAAAATATTTTATTAATACATGTATATTTGCGTTTCCCCTTCTCCCAATAAAAATAATTAAAGTAGTGTCAGGACAATAACAACTATTAACAATTTTTTCTAATATTTGAGTAAAACTGACGCCGGGAAAGCAATGATTAACTACCAGTTCTCAGGATGTTTGTAACATTAATTGGCCCATATTTTTACCTATTTCATTACTGTACGTAATTACTTTGGTGTGCTTTTCTTTGCTATCTTTATGTAATGTTTTTTGGGAAGTAAAATTACTACGACTATCATTCAACTCCACACCCTGGGTGTGCAATAGAGATATTGTAGTTCCATCTTCAACACTGTGATTATTTACTTTATTTACAACCTATTTGGTTAATTTTCCAGAATCTTCGTAGGACAAGTCAATTGTCATGACAGGAAGGCTGCTCATATTTGAGCAGGCAGAAACTGACGCTATGTCTGGAGCGCTAACGATCAGTTCCTCAAACAGCGCTGTGAATGTGCAGCCGTGGAATTCTGCTTCGTGCGCTCCATCTGTTCTATAGTATTATGTGCCTCTCTCAGCTTATTATTCAGCTCAGCGTTGTTTTGGAGAGTCGTCTCGAACTCAACGCGGCACTGGTCAAAGTTAGATACTATTGATTGAAGGTTACCCCTCTCCTGAATGATATTTTCAAGTTGTAAACTCATATCTGCCATCTCTTTTTTGAGGTTGGAGTTCTTTTTAATCATTGCTAATACTTCCAACTCATTGTCAGCTCGTTCCTTTTGCAATTTCTCACTCTTAGTTTTATATATTTTCAATTGTTTTAAAGTTAATAAAAAAATACTGTTTAAGTCTTTATAGCGAACTTCTGCAGCTTCTAGGTCTTTTAAAACTGTTACGTATTTATCGTTCAACTCCTCATAGCATGCCTCTGCGACTGCTCTTCTAGTCATCATATTTAATTACTTGAAATTAGTACAGAGTAGGAAAATGCTGACAATATTCAGTAATACGATAAGTCAATAAAAATATATAAAAAAAATCAGAACAAACAGAAATGATTAATTCGTGTATAGTCGCCGATTATTCGCCGACTTATAAATTTGACAAATTATATTAAATATAAAACTATATTTTAGTACCTATTATTAGTTGTCTTATTATTAGTTGTCTGGCAACGCCGTTTTATGGGCGTACAGGCGGCGCAGGCGGCGTTGTTTGGTGGGTAGGTACCTCTCGCAGGACGATATTTAAATTTGTGCACTGTTTCAGAAGTTTAAAACAATGTTTCTCACCCAAATGTCCACTAATTTCAATGGTGAATGATGCAAAATGAAGCCTATTTCTTGAATAAGTTGACGATATCGTTAGATGTAAATATATTGTAACTTCACTACTTTTTTTGTATTTAAAATGAAGGAGCGACAATTTGACGTTTAAATAGCAGCAGCGTTGCCAGACCGATTTTACTTCCTATATTCCTAATATATTTAACCACTACGTTAACTAACTAATTTCGTTGATATACTGAAACCAGCGGCGGATCCAGAGAAGAATGTATAGGAGGGGTGGGGGGTTACTGTGTCATTTAATGTAGTGCGGGGTTATTGACCCAATCTACATATCTGACTTTATATCTGAGTTTGCATGTACTAATCAATAACCCGATGTACTAACCCGACATCAATTTTCAGATAAAATTTAAAAACAATCACAGTTTGTCGCCTTAGTATTCAAGATATTTAACTGTAAACGATCGATTTTTTCCGTTTTGCTATGGACTAAATTAGAAGGAAGTAAAAGTTTCAGCCTCAAAAGATTTTTCTATGTTTTAATTAATATAGTTTTTGATAATTTCTCACTTTCTGCTTTTATTTTTGTCCTAATACGATACGGAGCCGTTGGCGTACGAGAGAAACGATTTGACCGTTTATCTAGACTATTAAAAAACAAATCCCCCAAAAATCGTATATTTGCCCTTGACTGTAGAACCCAAGTTGCTGTTCACCGATATTCACCGATTTCGCGAAAGACTTTGACAAAGTTAACATCGGCTTACTAATTCGGTCGGTTTGGAAATCCAGAGATATCTTTTTATATGGATATACTCCTACTTGAGCAACTGACTTCAACCTTTGATTGTAAATGGGCATGTACCAAAATTTATAAATGTCACATCTGGCGTACCTCAAGGTCACTTGGTCACAAGGTCACAAGTCACTAGGAACCGGTACTGTTCATCCTTTTACCTTATAACTTATAGCTGTATTTTTCTCACTCAAAATTAAACTGTATGCTGATGACCTAAGCTTATTAAATTCTGCGGCATTCCTCAAACACTGCATTGATCTACACATTTTTTTTTCGAGGTGTGGCGGAAATATCGATTTGGAGCCCCGCTAAGTCGATTAAGACCATTTCCAGATTGAAGTCTGTCTGTGTATGTCTGTCTGTCTGTATGTATTCCTCCACAATAGCGCCCAATCGCTTCATCCGATTGAGCTGACATTTGTATGCAGGCATCATAGGGTCATGACAAGAGTTGATAAGATTGTGGACCAAAACGGTCCAGCGCGCTCTAGTGATATATATCATCCTGAAAATATTATTATTAATAATAATAATTTCGTTATTGTTAACTGTCAGTAGGTCATACAAAATGGATAGGCATTATTTTATGGGTTATACAGTTTACCACCCCTTGAGTATGATACGACCAAATCTGGTTCTGAAACAATTATCCGTTGAGTATGATACGACCAGATCTGGTTCCGCGTTTTTTTCACTTCTTTGACGTTCTCATATTTATTCATAATTATCTAATTGTTTTACAAAATGATATTTCAATATTCTATATTCGAAATTTCAATGCAATCATTGTGCAGTTGTTCTTTTTATGATTGGTGTAGTAGTTTCGTAGTTATAGTACTTTAAGGTCGATGTCGCCGAAAATCCTGCAAAAGAGACAGATGCATCCATGAAAATACCCATTTACTCCAAGGGTTAAAGGCGTACAAGATTTATTTTATTATAATTGAATATATTTTCACTTCGCAAGTTGAAGGAAAACAAATCTAAAAAAATATTACAGTTTAGACATATTATTACCAAAAATAATAATTAGAACTATAATCTTTAGAAATTATTATAGTAAATTTCCATTACTATATATTCAGTAAAATGTCAGTTTGTTTTTAAATTAAAATGTCATCTTGGAATTATTAGGCTATCCAGGGTTTGTCAGATTTAGAGCTAGTATGAAATATAATTTTGTTTAAAGTTTAAAATGACTGAGAATTACAATAAAAATATGTCATAATATTTATTTGTCATTCTCGTTTAAAATAATTGGACTTAGAGGCAAATTTGTTACACAGACGCCTTGTTGGACCGAAACCACATTGTGAAATTTTGGTTGTAATATCTCATATACAAGCTGCACTAATAATACTTAAATTCCGCCATATATTTAAATAAAATATTAACGCCGAGTCGAGAAACGAACCGCGCCGCCCAAAGCGCTGTGCAACGGTTTTATCCGCCAGCTGAGGGAGGGTGGTCATCAATTTTATTAATGAAATTAATATTCTGATGTAATCGGTCCTTGGCTACTTGTCGGGAGTAACACAACCGATGTCAGTCTTGGGGTGACCCAACCGTTCTTTTATATTTATTGCATAAGCATTAACCTGATCTTAAATGTCAACAAATGTCTGTCTATGTCCTTCACGCGTAATAAAAACGTCATTTATTTTACATATAATTTAAATATGTTTGACTTAATCGGGGTTTCTGAATTTATAGATCTCGGTATTATGTTACGATTGTAAGTTGCTTTGCGATCGGCATTTAAAAAAAAAGTATCAAATACTGTAGCCTAATTGGCTTTCCTATTCTAGTTCCAAAACCATTTAATATGGTACTCGCTCTGAAGACTTCGTTTTAATTCCCTGATTAGAAGCAAGCTCGTGTATTGCTCAGGGATTTGGAACGCCTCTTGCGCGATCCATAATAACAATATCTACTACAGAAACTATTTCTAAAAGCCTAACAAAGGGGTTAATTTTGCTAGTTATGAGGAGACATTAAATTGCCACAATTCGGATAGTTTGGAAAATCAACGAGCACTAGCAGATTTAAACAATGCGAAAAATGGACTCGACTGTCCAGACATATTGGGATCGTTTAACTTTAAAATGCCCTCAGCGCGCAGTAACCGTCGTTTTAATATTTCCTTACTCGTTGCTGCCTAACAGATGTTGCATTGCATTTTCTGGTTCCAAGACTACAAAACGTGTTTAACTCTACAATTACAACGACGATTTTGTTTCGTTTTGGATTTATATAATTTTTAAATGTATTTTGGGTAAACAAAGTTTGTTTACCAAACTCTATCACTATAAAGTTGATAGTATATCTACAGCAGTGTGTCAAAATATTTAATCAATCGAATGAAGTATGGCTTTAAAGAATATAAAGTGAAACATTAAAAAAAGCTTTTTTGCGATTATTTTTACTATATATTTTGAAGTATGGCGACAACAGCATTTTTAAAACATTGCATTCAAATGTACGACAGTTTATATTCACTGTATTTATTCATTTACAACATAACAATTTTATATTTTTGAAAATGTCGAGAAATGGGCGGCTAATCCCAGTGATAATAAATTGCTCAAATAAAATAAAAATCTTAAAAACTGTTTCCGAAAATTGATCGAAAAGTTTTTGAATGTTTTTAAAAGTATTTTGGAATAAAAAATATCCATTCCTTTTACTTGATTAGGCCGGTATCTTTCAGCAGACATATACAAAACTACTATTAATGCCAAGATGAAATTCTGCTCTATACAGGGTTATTGGTTTCTCGATAGATACCTTTGGCGATGTTGTAGAAGACTTTATTTTCTACCTATACAGCCATATTTACCTATACGCAAAAAATAATAGTTTCGGAGTTAATTATTGTTTTGTATTTTAACCGACTTATAAAAGGAGAAGGTTATCAATTCGGTTGTATCTTTATTTTTTTAATGTTTGTTACCTCAGAACTATGTATACCATTTATGAACCGATTTGGAAAATTATATTTTTATTTGAAAGGATATATTTACAGATTGGTGTCATTTTATCAAAATCCTGTTCGGGTGATGGGATCCATGAGGAATTGAGGGAACTCCTCAAATATTATCGTATGAAGTTGAAAATTTACATTTTGGTTCAATTTCGATTACAATGCATTTTTTTAAATGGTAAGCATGACCTGATTCTACACCCTGGGTTGGCTTCCGACGAGGGACTCCTCAACGGTCAACAGCACAGACACGAAACTTTGTATATGCATTCAATTACGACAGCCCGTTCTAAGTTTCATTAAGACATGACTGCGGCACCCAGGGTTGGCTTCCAACGAGGGTTGGCTTCTCAACGGTCAACAGCACAGACACAAAATTTTGTAAATCTACGCATTCAATTATGATAGCCTGTTCTTAGTATCACCTTGACATGGCTGCTGCACTTATAAAGCTGCACGTTTATTTTTGTAAAATTTTGTCTATTTTTTTTTTCATAAAACCTACTCTATTACCTATTTAAGTAAATATAAAAATAATAATAAAAAGTTCATTTTTTTTAGTACATTTATCATAAACCCCATCAAATAGCCGTACTTTAGTAAAGACATAATAATAAAATTTGAGATTTAAAAAGAAATGCCAAAGAAAGAGTTTGACGATTTAAAGTACGAAATTCTTACTCTATAACAGAATGTTAGAATGACTGAAGTATGGCAGAATGTTAAATAGGACAGAATGTTAAGCATTCTTATTAATATTTGTGAAACGGGGACGCTGATATCAGAATGTATAACCTTGTTGGAAAGTCAATAAAATTTAGTAGTTTTTAGAGCAACTTTCATATGAAGTAATAGGAAAAAAACAAGATAAAATCCTTTCAAACACCTAATTTCTTTTCTAATTTTGACCATCGCCCATTTCGTTTCTTTGTACGGCCATGTCGAATCTTTTACAGACAGATTTATAAACAAAAGATGAGAGACAAAGTGACTATTGGCAGCCTCAATATCAATGTTATGAGGCAGTTCATTAGCAGCTTTACCGGAAGTGGAAGTCGCAGAAATTTCCGGGGGGCGTTGTAGGGTTTGATGGAAGCAGGCGTTTAGGTGGAAGGGTTTAGGGGGTTGTTGGGGGACGGAAGTGGGGGGTGGTGCAGGGTTTGGGGGAAGGTTTAGGGAGGAGTTGGGGGGGGGGTGGTAAGGGTTTGGCGCGCGGGGGTTTGTCTGCTTTTTCACGAAAGTCTTGGGGTGACAAAATCGTTTTATTAATAACACGAATTTAATACGATATTTACAACTTAGTTATAAACTCGGACACAGCTATTAACTACGATACGCGGGACAGAGAATTTACGCGTAGAACTGTATTTCCCGGGATTTTTAACTAAACTGAGTTATGCAAGACTCGGTTTTGCAGTTATGAGGTTATGCGGTTTTGAGTTATGCAAGACAAGAGATATGCAAGACACGGTTTTTATATGGGTATTTGCTTGTTGATCTACTGGCAAAGATATAACGTTCCCCGTTTTTATTTAAGGCATTTATTACAATTTTACTATTTTGCAAATTGAGATTTTATCTTATAATTAAATGTAATCTAACTTATTTAGAATGACTCGTTTAGTGTTATATAAATACCTCTAAATTGAGCTAATTATTTTCTAGCTATCGTAATATTAAGCTAACTGACGTATAAGATATGTTACAGCAAACGAAAATACCCTAAAATTATTCTGCTGTTACAGTCATCTTATATTTATTTTCTGGGGTCGACATAGCTTGGTAACGGCTGGGTCGACATAGCTTTATACATTTTGTTGTTATATTTAGTAATACGTTTGCTTGTGCTCTAGCGGGCGCGCATGGGACACTAATCATTTTAATAATAATAATAATAATAGCCTGTATTATCAATCTCATAAAACATAAAGTACATTACAGTATAATATTACATTACATTCAAACAAGGTTAAAACTATTTAAATTACTCTATTACTTGACACTGGTATTCAGATTGTCTTCCTGATACGCAAAAGCCTCCCCTAAAGCCTGTCATAATTTCTGATTATGAGTCATCCTCATACAAGTAACTCCTGCAGTTTTTCAAATATCGTCCTTCCATGTAAGAGGCTGCCTCCCTTTTTTTTTTGTTATCTTGAACACCATTCAGTTACCTCCTTAGCCCATCTTTCTTTGTTACTTCTTTCCATATCACCTGCCCACCTTCATTTGAGTTTTCTTATGCAGTACGTTACATCATGACATCAGTTTGCTTCCGTAATTTTCCTTGGTTTATTTTGTCTTTTAACTTGACGTTGAGTTAGATGCTTCGCTCCATACTGTGTTGACAGGTCTCAAGTTTGCGTATATTTTGTTTCTTTAGGCTCCATGTTTGACACCCATAAGTCATAACGGGTAAAATGCATGAATCAACAATTTTTTTCTTACCTTTGAGTGGTATCTGAGGGTTTTTGAAGGTTTCTTTAAGAGGCCATGCTAGTCGTATCATATTATATATTTCTTTTGTTGTGAGGTCTTGTGGTAATACCTAGTATCTGTCCAAGGTATGTTGTATATTCGGTAACTTATCCGTACTAAACCCATGTTCAGACAAATAACACGGCAGAAATGCTATCATAAATCGTTGAACAATAGACCATAATCCATGGTATAATAGTTGCAGGATTGGCTTCTGCAGTCGATATTATTGGTAGCCATTCTTCAATGTAATGTTTATTTCCTGGTTTGTTGTCAGTTATATAAATTGTTCTACTAACTGGGATGATCCTGCTGTGTTGACATCCCGATAAACTTACGAGACGATCGAACGTACATTTCTTCGACGTCCATGCCGCGCAGATGTACAAGAAATGTGTCTCCCCAGGCTAGTTGCTTATATGTCGCCGAGAGATCTTGTCGCCGGCGACCAGTCGACAGTTCGCAATAGCTCAAAGAAAGCCAAAATAAATATAACAAAGCAAAGGTATGAATAATGAATAAAATAATTAAGTAGTTATAGCAGGTATTTAGTTTTATTTTGAAATACAGGGGAATCTACGGCTTCCGTGGCACGACAATTAACGATTTATCCTTATTCGTGTATATTATATGTGTATAGAATCTGACGTCAAATCGCGGCCCCAAGGAAACCGTAGAACTGCCGACTTCCGTATCAGAAACACAAAATATTTTACAATTTTACTTTCCCGGCCCACCAACCGACGGAGGGAAAGTATTGTAAACGCGCAACATTTTTTTTCGAGTTTAAGACGGAAATATCCATTTTGAACTTCCTAAGATGATTAGGACCATTTTCAGGTTGAAGTAGGTCTGTGCGTCTGTGGGTCTGTCTGTGGGCCTGTGTGTGTGTAACTGTAGCTGTTCCTCTACGTTAGCGCCCAAACGCTTAATCTGATTGAGCTAAAATTTGGCAGGCATGCATCATTTGGCCATGGCAAGAGTTGAAAAGACTATGGTTGAAATCGGTCCTCCAGGGGGCGCACTAGTCGAAATTTGGTACCCTTGTTGGGTCGAAATCAAATTCTGTTTTTTTTTTGTTGTAATATCTCATACAAGATACATAATATTTAAATACCGCTATACATTTTAATCAAATAATTACGAATCGGCGGCAAGGTTCATTTCTCGGCTAAGGGCCAACAGATGGAAGGGAACCCAACGGGGTTCGCCTGACGACCGAGGGAGGGACGAACTACTGATTTTATTTATGAAATTAATATTCAGATAAAATCAGGAAGTCTTGGGGTGACACAAACGATTCTTTTCAATCTGTCTTGCCCCTCCTAGACCATCTTAACTCCACCATTTTTTCTGAGCTTTCTACCGCCCTCCTGAAAGCCTCCGGACCTCGAAAAGGGGCGTTATCGCCCACTTTAAGAAAGACTGTTTTTAAATCAGATCAATTATTTAGAATATAGTGAAGTATGTTTAAATTGTAGTACCTAAAGTAAAGATTTCCGGAAAAGAAAAAACAGCATAATAAGCTTAATATTGTTATGAGACAAAGACAGGTCGTAATTATATTAGGTTATTAAGACAGGTCGTAACGTATATTAAGAGAAAATTTGTTTTAATTTTAACACTATTTTATCTTAGTTATAAGTAAAAGGCAGGACTATTTTGTTTAAATTCCTATTCTAATTTTTACTATTTTAAATTGTTCTGTCTTTTTTCTGATTTCAATTTATTTGCTGACATTTTAATTTTCCACTTCTAACTTTAGTTTAATTATTTAATTTAAGTATTTAGTCATTTTTAATATGGTTTTGCAATACTATTATTTTGTGCATACATGGAATATATGCCATTTTTATAAACACGGTATTGTTGCAAGCACATTCAAAAATAAATGTTTACCTTAGAACAGGTCCCGGCCTAGTTAGGTGACGTTGCCACTAGACACTTTTGCCACTTTTGATTCAATTTTGTAAGTATTTCTATGCATAATTCCTACGATGAAATTGTTTACTGTTATTTTTAATATTTGCGTTACTTATATAAAAACTTAAAAAAAAATAAGTAATGACCTTTCTCTATTCGCGGGAAATGTTGGATGCCGTTCACACCAGTAAACCAAAATTTTAAGCACTAAACTTTCAAATCAAAAACTCTTAGAGATAATAAAAGTTTTAATCTTTAGGCTATGTAAAGCATCAATATAATTGACTTGATACGTTAAGAAAACGTATTTTTATATCTATCTCTAGGTCTGCCCATAGGGCAGGGCACAATTGCGCTCGACCCAAAATATTAATTCCTATCCTCTTTAAAACCTTTTTTGTATATTTAATATTTTCATATTTTTTGTGTAAAACGCGTTTCAAAAAACGCTGCCGTAAAGGAGAATGCTAGTCATTGGGCCCACCCTCCAATAACAATAAACCATGTCATATAAAAGACTTTTTATATATTATAATTACTAATATGACAGCTCTTCTTAATTCGTTGTGGGGGGAAAGTTATATACGGCAATAGATGTCCATAGTGGTTGGTTTTACCTGATGGTTTTACTCGATGAATTTTACTCGTCGACTCATGCGACGGGTGACAGGTAAGCCCATCAGTTGTTTGTCTTTTGTTTCGTGTTGTATCACTTTTGTTTGTTCTATATTTTTTTCAGTTTTGTGCAATATAGAATAAGTTTTGATAATAGTAATAATGGGATAATAAAAAAAATACTTCTTAACAGACATTTCTCGCCAAAGACCATTTCCCGTCATATAGAAATATATAAAACTCAAATACCACCAAGACATCCGAAATGAGATATAGTTTTTACATATAACTAAAATATGTCTTAATATATATACCACTCTCAAGATTATTGGTTGGTAGACCCATGGCTATTAGTTCTACTATTAGTATGAAGTAATAGTAGAATTCTCCTCTATCATCTCGTTTATCACGGTTTACGTAATATAACATTTCAATAGTTATTTTTCCTAATAGAGGGGGTTAACATGTTATGTATGTCAAAAAAGTACCCGGAATTCTCTTGTAAAGGTTACCAGTTTTGTTCAATTACCCAAATCTATTTTCTCTCCTTCATAGTAGTTCCCAGCGGAGGCTATACTCTTATGCCAGAGTAATTCCCAATCTTCGAAATACTTTTATTATGCATTTTCCGATATAGTCTTTCATTCTTTTAAAGAATTTCGCTTAATGGACTCCACCGACTCAAAATGTGTACCACGAAGTAGCGTTTTTAGTCTGTGGGAACAGAAAGTAGTCGGACAAGGCCAAATCTGGAGAATACGATGGTTGATATATACGATGTATTTGTATTTGTAATACGATGGTATTTGTAATATTTTTACACGACTACCCAACAAAAAGGAGTGTAATGTGATCAGGGTTCATAAATGTATATTTTCCGTTTCTTTATTCAACCATATCTTCTAAACGCTTTAACTGATTTTGAAGTGTGTGGTATTGTTAGAATCGTTATGTCATCCTGAGTGCCATAGAGTACCTAAACTATCCAAATGTCAAATAAATAATTGGCCAAATGCTCAAATGTCAATAAATTAAAATAAATATATCGTCTTTAGTATCAATTGAAAGGCCTGTTTGAGTACATTCCGAAAACATATATTTATATGAAAACGAAGACTATAGCGGTTGTTTCATATTATAAATAGGATAGAAAACGAATTTACCGCGTGAAATTTGTAGCACACGACGTTTCGGGTGCCGTCACCGAAACGACCTTTCGACTCTTTAAACGCTTCATTCCACTCATAAACTTGTGTTTTTGATAAAACTGATTCACCGAAAGCTTTATCTAACGTCGTAATCGAGTTTGTACGTGAAATTCCGTTTAAAACACAAAATTTAATGCAAACTCTTTGTTCAATGATTTCGTTTATGATGAAAATCGTGACGCACTGTTGAGGTGTGCTGATTCAACTAGCCGTTGAAAATTTTGTGTTGGTAGTACAAAACCCTACCAATTAGATTTTTAAAAAATATCTTTAGCGCGGGCACACAAATTCACTAATTCCGGGTACTATTTTGACAGAATATGTAAGCTTTCGTTTTCAACCTTCTGTCTACAATTTTATATCCGTTATTTCTATACCACTTTCGTTTCAGATTCAATGGCACAGGCGCAAGGAGAAAAATACGACCAGATCCAGACCCTAACATTTCAACTAGAAACATTTTTCAACACCGAGGACTGCTTAGTATACGTAATAATTCCAAGTAAGTACCTGTATTGATATATAATACTATTATTTTTCTATATAAATCGAAAGCTTGGCATAACAAATTAAAACATCAAGCTAGGCTATATGCATTATCGAACTAGATCTAGATGTCCAAAAGCTACAAATGCAGAAACCTTTCCACAGTTCTGTTTATTTCCAGTATTTTCGCCTTCTGCATTACCTGATTGAGCCTTGTGTTGAGCCTGATGGGATTTTGAAAGCGCAGTTCGCGGATATAATTATTGATAGGTACTATAGAAATCGCACTGGTTCTCCACATGTGTGCTAAGTCGAGATACTCCAAACTTTACTTTTCTTAGCCTTGTCGAGATTGTCAGCATGTGATCTAGTCATATCGATTAATAAGACTACCTAGCTTTTTAACGACCAATACTATATCAGGCCTTTTAGCTACGATTATTCTGGCAAATGTTATTGGCCGATCCAATAGACTCTAGCGCCGTTCTTTTCTAAAACAGCTTATAATATGGCACAGTAGAGCCGTGTCGACTACAACGGACGAGCTCGTCGCCGCAGGCTGGTTTAACGATATGTGATCGTTCTTTCAACCGTGGGATGAGCGTAAAAGACATAGAGACAATACAAATCTACTGTATAGCTATTTTAACATGCCCGTTAGAGATTAACGCCTTACGCCTAGGCGCCAGAAAAGTTACCCAGCGGGCAGCGTCGCCCCCTGACTACCACTTTTGGAAGGAAATCTCCGCCTGGAATTAACCATCAGGATACTTCCAACCTCTTGACTGGTCACAGCTCCGAAGTAGCTTGCGAGACCTCTACCTGCCGTATGTTCAGAGGTGATTCGGTTTGAATCTATCACGGACCAAAGGTATCTTTTGCCCGGCTCTGAATTCAGGATCAGGTAGCCTAATGGTCATTTTAAGAGTGGTTGAAAACAAGTCAACATCCACCCCCGCTGCTTAAGATATTTCCATAGTCTCCAGACTCCTTCTGTAAAATTACTCAGAGTGCGCAACCGATTGGCGTCGCCGAACGGTACACAAACCGTCCTTTAGCGCCGGGAGGCAATCCCACCCGGAGAAACCGATAAACCAGCCGTGAGGCCAGATACGCGAGACTGTTACCCGGGGTAGCCTTATACACGAGGAGACTTTTGAATAGGAACTGAATCGTGAGTTGGGCGGATCCGAGAACAAATTGGATCTTATGTCCCAAGCTGCACGAAACTGTTCACTACCCATAATATGGCACATGACGTCGACGAAACATTACCAGGCAAGCTTTATAGGCAATCTATATCGGCAAGCTTTATAGGCAAGCATTATAGGCAAGCTTTATATGATTAATCCTGCATACTAGTTTATGTATTTTTAAATACTTAGTATTGCCGAGCACACAGGCCGAAAAAACAGGAAAAATATAATGTAAAAAAACATGGTTTTTTCAATAATGACATATGTTTTTAATACATGTATTTCAAATTTAAAGGATTGATTTTTGTAATTTTTTTAGACATTTTATATAAAAAGAAAGATTTTTATGCAAATTAAATCAAATTTTAAATGGGAAATTGATTTTGGTCATGAATTTGCCCCTATCCCCTCTATATGCTTTAGAGAAATATATTTTTCTATCAAATATGGCTTTAATAAAATAAAACTTTAATTGTGTTTCTTTTATAAATTTATGTTATACCCATCAAAAGTTATTCAGTTTTGTCTCTCCTGAAGAATTCTAAAATGTGTGTACTCTCTCTGCACTTATCGTTTTTAATAAGGTTTAAAACTTTCGTTTCATATTTTAAGGGTAAGAAATTCCCTAAAAATTAACTACCTGGTTGATCTCTTGGAATCGGTTAAGTTCTTCGGACTACACTAGGGTGAAAGTATGTCCTGGAATGTATATGTAGAGCATAACTTTAAACTGTCTAAATATGTTGAATCGGTTGTAAAACTGTTTAACTGTTGAGAAACGGTTGCGAAATTATATTATATACTATTATTTACTGGCATCAGCCTGCTTTGCTCTACTACGCAGAAGTTATACGGAGAGGTTTGAGGTGATATCAGCCTAGTATGCTCTGGTTGAATACATCTGCCCTATGGTATTCTTCTATGGGTACTGCAGCGCACATCAAAAATGCATTCTCTCTACAGAAAAGAGCCAGAAGTGCGATAGCGGGTATTAGTCCATGCCAGTCATGTCGAGAACACTTCTAAAAACTAGGGATATTGACCGTATATGCAATTTTTGGTTAAGAAGCTCTTTGCGAGATGTATTGCATGAAAAGCTCAGCAATACCCCACGAGGAAATACATCGACATAACGAGAACGCGTCCAAAATCTGGAGATATTGACCGTATATGCAATTTTCGCTTAAGAAGCTCTTTGCGAGATCTATTGCAAATAAGAGGTCGGCAATACCATACGAGGAAATACATCGAAATAACGAGAACACTTCCAAAAACTAGGGATATTGACCGTACAAGCATTTTTTGCTCAAGATGTTCTTAGCAAATTCTATTGGTATATTATTCTATTTCTTAGCATATCTACGGCATGAAAAAAGGAATTTGAAAACAACGTCGTTCCTACCATTGTAATTATGTTACCTACTAATTTTGGATTGTTATTTGCTATATTAAAATATATTTTGATAAATGGGACAATTTAGGATTATTTAGTGACTACAATATATTACTGTTTGTTCAATTAAGTTACTAATTTCAGATTAATTTAATCTACTTTATTATTGCTACACAATTGTAAAGTTTTAATGGAAATAATTATTCCGTATTCTATTAGGTCCTTACCTATGTAATTTCAAATTCTAATTAATTATAATTTCAGGCCATGTTATTCTTTTTTAAGAAAACAGCTGTTTATTTGTCTTTCCGTCGTATATTTTTACTTAAATATTTTCGTTTGTGCAACCATGGTAAAGTTGAAAATTTGCGTTATTTTGAACTATGAGATCCTGTGCCGGTGTTTTCTATTACAGCTTTTTGCAGTCTGGCTATACAGTTACCGTCAATGTGTAATGTTAAGAACTACAAACATGGATATGCTCGTGATTAAATAACCGATCCTGGTCAATCGCTCATCGCCACTGTTTCTGCATGACAACGTATAACCACAGATTTCACTTCAAACAGCCGCAAAGTTACAGGAGATGCGGCTGGAGACTCTTGGTCACCCACCGTACTTGCCAGACGTTGCTCCAATAGAGTATTTTTTCAGAATTTATATAACTTTTTACAAAGGGATAAAAATCAACTTAGAATAGCTGGTGAAAACCGCCTTCAAAGCATTCTTTGGTTACTGTCTAAGAGAGTTTTACGGTAGAGAAATAAGGCAACTCCTTTTAAAATGACAAATCTGCATAGATAATAAGGGTCAATATTTCTATTCATTAAATACATATTTTTGATAGAAAACTTTTGGCCTTAAAATTCCTTTATTCCAGCTACTTCATAGGTAAGGACTCAATAAATTGCAATCCATAAAACATTACCTAGTCTAAAAGTAATACTGAGATGCAGTCAGTTCGATCAAAACATATGAATGCCATTCCACCACTGCCTACAGTCTCTAGCAGAGTTACAGCTGCGTCTGACGACGGTGAACAAACACGAAGGCAAAAGCTCGATCGCGAAAAACAATAACCCCGTGACAATAACATAGATCAGACACAGCAGGAACATCCATACAACAGTTTTCAAATCCTGCGGTCTTGCAATGCGAAATTTTCGACATGCGGTTGAAGAAAAATTAGTCGCCACCTTGGATGTGTTCATTTTTAGGATTCTAGAGTTCATATACTAACTAAGATTTCCAGCGCCAAGCTTTAAAAATATGCACAGTTCGCAGCATTCGCAAGCTTTAACTAAAATATTAATACGTATATGTTTAGGATATTGTATGTCGCCAAAGGGTAAAAAAAATGACTTACGTGTAAAACTTTAGACCTCATGTTGATTGATTTGGTCCGGATACAAGCGACTGAAGTTCTCTTTGGCAGTGCAGGTTTTGAAATAAATTTCCTTGGTCGTATTTCTCAGTTTTTATACATCAGTCTTAGACTAAGAGCTGCCGACCTGAAAATAAAAATACATAGCATTTAACTTTGTATACATATATATATATATATATATATATATATATATATATATATATTGGACGAAATATGATATTAGATTAAAACCAAATTATGGACTAACACCAATATAAAATACTCCTTAAGAATAACAAAAAAAAGACGAAATTGAAATTGGAATCGATTGCGTGTGAACTAATTTAATTCATGTGTAATTTTAAATGAGGGATTTCACGTAGTTTTAGGGTAGGAATAATTATTAAAATAAAAAATTTATGTTAATATCAAGGGACTTGAGATAGTCCAGTGTCCAAGAGTACCTACCGGAGGTGATGTAATATGATTCACTCGCGCGGCAAGAAGGTAGGTGGACGTCACTTTTCTAATGGATTCACCATAAAACACTAACAGCTCAGCTGGTCACGCACTAATGTGTGCTCCTGCCAGAAGGGCAGATTAATGACGCACGCGTTCCTTAACGCGGCCTCCTGTCTGGAGTATATATTACCGACTGAAATTTTGAAGTCTTTCAAAACTTTTCAGACTCCTTTTGTCGAGAGTGTGGTCTTTACAAATGCTTCTTATTAGTAGTTGCTAAACCAACTAACAATCGCGCTCCGCCCTCCCGCCCTATTTATTGAACAATAGATTTCTACTTCTGCCAGTTTCGAACTTAAATAATGATTTTAATTAATCAAACTTATTAACTAGTCGATCCCCCTCTCCCCTTTCTCGTCACTCCCGATTTATTCCTAATCCTCTATATTAATATTAAATCCTAATATTTTACATAGGTCACACAGAAAGTTTTAGGAATTGGCCACTTAAATATTTTTTTTTTAAATGATTGCATTAGAAATTTAACTCCTTGGCTCAAATAAAGGTCGTTTTATCAGTCACTTGTTTTTTCATTGCAGCGTCATTTTAAAAACTGGTTGTCTACAATTTCAATTTCAATTTCAATTTATTTCCAAAAAAATCTTAATATATTCAAATTCAAAAATTCAAAATTTTTTATTTATCTATAATATTACATATATTTTTAAAATTCAAAGCCATCCTAACTAGGCCTCGCCGTACTAAGGTAGGCTTAATATAAAAAAAAGGTATAGTGGTTTTCGTAACTTGCTGTAATACATCTTTGTATATTATTATGTTACATTTGAGAAGATAGATAAGTCTCCAAAATAAGAAAGCGTAATAATAATTAATTTAGGTATATATATATATATATATATATATATATATATATATATATATATATATATATATATATATATATATATATATATATATATATATATATATATATATATATATATATATATATATATATATATATATATATATATATATATATATATATATATATATATATATATATATATATATATAAATATATACATAGATACATAAATAAATATATACTTTATAGATAAATATAAAATAATACTAAAATATCTCACAAATCGTGCTCTATTTTAATATATATGTTATTAATGTCTCCGTTTCTTGTCGACCCATAGTCAAAAGTGACTTAGTTAGGTTTTTCTTTAAGCCGTGACTATTCCTAAATTTCAGTCCTGCAGGAAAAACACTATTCATTTTGTTGAACAGTCGAGGAGCAATGTAAGAGAAGTGTTTTTATGCAAAACTTGTTCTCTTTTTTTGGATTAAGTGCTGTCTGGTTGCTGTTACACTACATTACTGTGGGCTTAACTTTTTAAGTGTTATTTGACAACTAACAAGTACCTCTTTCGCTTTTAAACTGCCTCTGGCGATGAAGCACCAAGCAATACAACAATATATAGCTGGTTTGCAGAATTTAATATATTGTAATCGTGTCATATTGTGGTCGTGTCATCTTAGTGACGAATTTCGTATAGACCGCCCTTTACCGCTGTCAATAACAAAAACATTGATGCTGTGCCCCGTATGATCGATACAGACAGGCTTATGTCTATGAGATTAACTCATTATTAGTCAGATTACAATCAGTTTCAATCAGTCTTACACAAGCATTTGGCTGTAAGAAAGCTATACTCTCTTCTCAAGCTATACTCTCTACTCGCTCAAAAAAAAGGGACGTTTGACTTGGTGCAATGCCATGCTTTCCAGATTCAACGAAGGAGCGTCAAATTTGGTGTGGAACATGGATAGTATAATAAGCTACGACCCCGAAACAAAGCAGCAACCGACCATTTGGACCGTTAAAGATGAGCTGAACCCATAGTGGCGCGCCTGCAAATTGCTGCAGAGCTGATGATTTGTTTTTTTATTAGGGAAATGGACACGTGGCTTTGGAGCATCATTGCACTTTGAATGCTGATTGGTACTCGACTATTTGCTTGCCGGAAGTCATTGACGAACTCCGTAAAAGCAACCATAAACGCTGCATTATCTTACACCATGACAATGTCTGCTCTGACACGGCCAGACAGAAAAAGAAATTTTTGAACGCGAAAAACTCACGAGCCGTACTTGGCACCTTGCGACTTTTTCTTGTTCCCAACAATCAAAACTAATTACACAATATTTTATACAATATAATAGTTGTCAACGGCGTTTATCGCCAGAATATGCTGTCGAAGAATGTAAAACAAAGGCTGGTAATGCTCACGGAGATTCGACTGAGTTATTATAGATTTGAGATAAAATAAATTGTATTTTGTCAATTCATTTTGTTTTTTTTTCCTATTAATTACGGATACTTTCGGTTTGGCTCTCGTATATTCATTATGATATCAGATCGCTTATATTAATTACATTATGAGTTTATACTCATAAGACCTTCCATAAGATTAATGACTCAAAACACTGTACAATGGTTTGTTGGGTTTGAAAATTAAGGGGGATGATAGGTGTACATATTTACTTAAAAAATTACATCACAATGTACATCAAAATACATCACAATGTACATCACAGTGTACATCAAAAATTACATCACAATGTACATCAACAATTACACCACAATGTACATCAAAATTTCAGCCTACGAGAAAGGATAGAAAAGTTGGAAGACTTACGGCTTCAGCTGCCTTTTGTCAGTCCTTACGTTGGGGGTGCATTCCGGTTTGAGGTGTAAAATTATATAAAGCAGGATATGCAGGAAATTATGGGGTTTTGCATATTAATTCGCACACACGATTGCGCTTTCGCGCGATTCTAGTAGTTCACATTTTCAAACTGATGGGGGTGAGCGGAGTTACCAGATCGACGATTTGATTGAGGTCATTGATGTTACAGGAATGTCGGAAGTAAAAGTATCAAATTAGGAAAGAAAATTAAAGTACTCTGGTATTAATGAATGCATTCAACAATAGCGTTCTTTTTTAACAGGTTTGGAATTGACTAGTTACTAACAATATTCAAACACCGAGAAAAATATATTGTATTACAAGGAAATACGCATGTTTCAACAAGGATTAAGTATTATAAGGCGGACTGTGGTCCATACGTATGAATTAACATGATTAGTAGCGGCGTTGGCGTGACGGTAGTTACCGTGTCGTAATGTTAAAACATAATTTTATTTCATTACGTCGCGACCCCGGGATCTAGCTGTTAACATGACCGCATGTAGTAGTATACGTACGGTTATAGACGGGCATATAAATCATGTTGAAACTACAGTATAACTGTTATTTTCCTATTAACCGTAAGAAAAATGTTGATCCATATAATCGAGTAATGGAATTTCAACAAAATTCCTTGTAATCCAGCAAAATTGCGATTGAAACATCGTTATTCTGTATAAAATCGTAAAAATAAAATGGTAATGTGAGAAGCCACCCAATATTTATCTCAGTGTATCCATTAAGTATCAAACAGAACGACAGCCTTATTTTCCGTTCTTTATTAAATTTGAAGGCCTTTATACAATCGTAATATGTTACCCTATTCTTAAGCGACCATAGCAACTTTGCCGATGTTTTATTGCAAAAAATTTCTTCTTAGTAAGCCATTGTTTGCGGATCAAAGTTTGAACTTTGTTTTAGTACTTAGTTTCTAATTAATAGCTATTCATCGCTCTTTTTATTGGCTTCTTTTTATTAGAAATTTAGGGCTGCCTCGAAAGGCCAGTTTGTGGTAAAATAACACGATATGCGGGATCGACCAGCGAGTCCTTCAGCATAATAAGTGGAGCGTTCCAGCATATCTATGGTAGCTTTTATGAATACAGTGGAGGGTTACCTATTCGAGGCGAACTATCTAAACGAGATCAGGCGGTCAAATGTAAACCTTTGGTATTAGGTTTCATTTATTTACTTCGCTTTTATCTCACTGTGATTGCCATGCTACATAGGATCGAGACAGTTGGCTTGGAGTCTCAGCCGTTTCCTAGGGGGATAGGAACAGGGCTGCTCGTACGATTAACAGTCCATGTAAGCCGTTTAATAGCGAAGAGGAAGGTCAGTCAGCCTAGCATTGGATATCAGGAAGTTCAATACTACGCGAGCTTTTAATCATCTGGGGTTCTTTTACAAGTTCCTATGATTTTGCGCATGAGGTTAAAAATGAATCTCTCTTATTGACATTTTGTAATCAATTTTAGGTGACTCCCGCGTGCATTTAAATAATAATAAAAATGGAAATAAAAATGAATTTGACATTTAGGGAATTCAAAAATAAATTAAAGGAATGGTTATCGAATCATGACAGACTAACCATACATCAAATGTTAGAAATAATAGTATCATAAAACTTAGGTGCACAAATTATTTACATATTTTTAAACATATATGTTAAGTATATTTTAACATTGAACTAACTACCAAAAATAATTTGACTTTGACAATCAAGTATATTTTTTAGACTAGGTATTTTATATTAATCGAATTTTATATGATATTTATTTCCGATTAAATAATGGAAATGCATTTTATTTATTATATTATCATTTAATATTTTTGTTATTATTATTATATTTTTATTTTATTCTGAAGACCACATTTTAGGGCAATTTAGTGTCATTAGCTTTTTACTAAAACTTGTATATTTGTAAGCAACCAAGTCCACCCTAGAACGGGCTAGTCCCAGTTGGGTGACAGAAACAAATAAGCAAAAGGTTAGGGTTTTGCCATTCGGTTCCTGTTATTTTTATAAGCTAATCAATGTTTCATAGTAATTAATTCTTAAATAAATAAATAAATAAATAAATGCGAATGTTGTGGCAAATCTCATTTACTTGGAACGTGTTAACAATATAGTTTTAATTTGTTTGCCCAGATGGATTACAAGAAAAATACAAATTAGAAAAAAGTGATGACTTCAGATTTTATTTATTTTTATTAGGAAAAAAATCTAAATATTTCGTGTCACAGTACGAAAAACTAAAAAATGTGCTGTAGGATTCATATTTTTATTATTATTTAAATGCACGCGGAGGTCACTTAATATTTTAAAAAAATGTTTTCACTGTTCGAGAGAAGTAGTCGCGCTGAGAGTGTTCTTTATGGAGTCGAGCGCTATTTGGCCAGACAGACACAGAATATTCAGCTGTTAAGTACAACAATGCAATAAATGTAGTTATCACTGTAGCAGCGTCGGCTCCCCAAGATTTATTAAATGTAAATAATTAAATATGTATTGAAAGGATATGAGTATTAATATCAAAACAACAAAATTCAGAATCACAAAAAGATTGAAACAAAATAAAATGTCGGTATCAAAAAAAAATACTGTTACTGAGTCGGAATGCACAGTCGACAGATTGACGTGAATGCGCTCCTAATCTTATGTGTCATGTAATTTGTGTAAAAGGGGTTAAATAAAATTCACACTCATGGGTTGATGGCCGCCACATTTGAGACTTTTTGAATCGCAGACATTCGAGCCTTCTTAGCTACTGATAATGGTATACTTCTGGATACCTGCACGGTCGCTATTTTCAATGATAATCGTCTTCTGTATTACAAGTTGGCTTTTACTAGTATCTTAGCCGATATTCTTTATTTTATTTTATTTATTTACTAGCAATAGTTTTTCCCCCTATAAAATTTGTTAAATACTTAGATATTTTCCTTGTAAATTTAATCGAGAGCTATATTTTGACATCAAAACCAGCATGTTGGCTGCACTGAGTGTCGAACTAAACTGATTTATAAATTCTCGATGACGCAGAATTTGGCGCCGTGAGTAAGCCTCCCTGCGCTCGTCTCCGCCCTTTCGCAGTAACAGCTTAATACTTAGGTGAAACGGTACTATACGCCGGTTAGAATGAGACTAAAACCATCCTTGGCGAAACTATTATTCGATGGTTTATTTATCGTCATGATAACGCTACATCCATATTTCCGCGACAACTAGTACCTTGCATGATTATCTAGACGTATTCATTCACGTCATAGCATCGATTACGGTTCGTAAAGCCATAGAATTTAAGAAAAATACATAAACTTCAACAGAGCCGAAGGATATAAACTCCGGAATGTATCGTGGAACCCACATGCCTATCGTTAAATGAAAAGACTGAAATGTAAGCCAAACACAGTAAGGATTGTGTGCACGACGAATTTCTAATAATTAAACTTTTCTCATAGACGCTCTCTTTCCGGAAAACAGCTATATAGAGATCAAGTCGAGTCGACAACGCGACTGATGCCACAACTCTCACGACTGCATCACTATTTTACTACTTTATAATTCGTCATATATTTTAAACGGCTTTATTTCAATGGTCTAAATTCCTTATATATGTGAATACAAACGTTCTCAAAATTATCAAAATATCAACTCGAAAATATGATCATTTTGTATTAAGTAAATTTTGTCAAAACATAGCAAATGACCTCGGCTACAACAAATTTTAAATAAATCTGATAAATCCTGTTCAACGGACAGAGCGTGATTTGTAACGTCACAAATCGCGGCGGAGCGACCTAAGATAGGGCTCGTACCTACCACCAGATTTAATTTTGAGAATTTTGAGTATACCTATCTTATGAAATAATCGTCTTTTAAAAAACAGACATTTCAGTGTAAGGCCACTCTTCAAAATTGAGTGACTCTCGTATTCCATTGCCGGGGGAGTCTGGAAACGACAGGTGGAGAGGTGTCAATTGCCACGGGCGAACCAGCTACACCATGGAGTTATAACGACTGTTGCAATCTTGTTTCCCATAGGATGAACGCAATAACTTAGGAAAAACACAATCCACAGTCAAACTACCCCAACGGACTGTTTCTAAGGATAGGTAACGCCAGGTCAACAACTACCCCCTGCTTATTAAGAAACATGCGTTTCCAGACTCCCCCGGTTATTCGCCGGATTGCGCAAGCGATTGGCTGACGCCGCACGGCGCGCTAAACGCCTAGTAGCTCCTGAGGTATTTCCCTGGATCGAAACCTCTGATCTTAACTGTCTATGACTGTAGGTTTTAACTGAATGTAGAGTTCACAGCGGCCCTTACAGGTTGAGTCTTTTCAATGGGCTACCGGACTCATCCGGTAGCCCATTGTAAAGACTCAGCTCTCAGTCTAGGAAACTGGTGCATAATGGTTCCATGCAGCTTGGGCCTGATAGCTCGCCTGTGTTTTCATAGGTCGGCTCACTTACGGTTCAGCTTGAGAGCTGAGTCTTTACAATGGGCTACCGGATGAGTCCGGTAGCCCATTGAAAAGACTCAACCTGTAAGGGCCGCTGTGAACTCTACATTCAGTTAAAACCTACAGTCATAGACAGTTAAGATCAGAGGTTTCGATCCAGGGAAATACCTCAAGAGCGCCGTGCGGCCGCGCCGTGCGGCGTCAGCCAATCGCTTACGCAATCCGGCGAATAACCGGGGGAGTCTGGAAACGCATGTTTCTTAATAAGCAAGGGGTAGTTGTTGACCTGGCGTTACCTATCCTTAGAAACAGTCCGTTGGGGGTAGTTTGACTGTGGATTGTGTTTGGCCTAAGTTATTGCGTTCACCCCACGGGAAACAAGATTTCCCAAGATTGTTAAGAATCTTGGGAAACAGTACGTTTCCAGACTCCCCCGGCAATTGGAGACATGAACCACTCTATTTTAACGAGTGGCCTTACACTTAAATGGCTCGAATGTCTGCGATTCAGAAAGTCGCGAATATGGCGGCCATCAATCCAACAGTGGGGCAGATGATGACCTATTATTACCTACCTCTAAAAAGCCGCTGGCTTTCCGATCACGGTAATAACCGTGAACAAAGGGCGCCATGGGTCGTAATTACTCACATCAGGTAGAGGATTTGCGCAAGTGACCTCGATCGATGACCAGTCTAGTGGAGAGTATTCTTGCCAAAACTGATAAGCAGAGGGAGGGAGGGAGTCCCACTGGCTTGTCAGCCCCCTCACTGTTTGAGGTAGGCCTCTGCTGAGCAGTGACCTACCTACGACAAACTGCCACATTTTTCCAATTTTGTCATAATACGACATCAGTTTTTCTGTCAACGTCTCCTAGTCTATATCGCCAATCCACCAGGTATTTAATCATCATGGTAACGGATCAACTTATCACTGCGGGTCGTTGACAATAATTTGCGTAAAAGGAGGAAAGGATTTGCAATCGTCACTAATGAAAATGGTCGGGAAAGTACCGCGTTAACCCTTAATTTGTTTAGTGGGCATGGACGCCTTTACTAGCTAATAATCTTTATTACTCAATTTATATTAACCTGGGACACATCTCAACAAAAAAATGTTATTTGTTATAAGACTTTAATGGGACAATAGCTGGGGTCCGATGAAGCTTTTTCCATTTTCACTTAAAACTTGTTTACACAAGATTCTAAAATCCTTGATAGACGTAAAACCTTATTTTTGTATTATTTTGTTTTTGAAAATTGCTAAAATATCTAAAGCCTTACAGCATTTTTCTCCCAATATTTTACATCTTTTTAACATTTCGGCCGTCACATTACCGCATAAAAATATATATATTCTTTAACATCAAAAAACCAATAAATCTAATTAATAACTTTAACGAACAATTAACAATGTCCTAATATAAAATATTTTTTTTAATAGTAGCGACACGAGCACATAATTAGATTTAATTTTGTTACGAAGGAAACTATCGAAGCAGTTTTGGCCGGATTCTCAGTTTGAGTTATCAGCGAGGCGCTGTGTGACAAACTAAAAGGTACCTATTATGGCCTTTATCATATCCAGCCTATCTTAGATGAGGACGCTACATACACAACGCTGTTAGCCTACATACACAACACTCCATACCAGCATAGAGTAGAGCTTTGTGGCCTCAATGTAACTATTATAATATGTTTACATATAAATAATTACCGAATTAGTTTTTTCTATAATGCTCATTGAGCCTAAAAATGCTATTGCAATGTACGGGTTAAGTGTTTTTATGAGGGAGTTAAAATTAATTTTATTAGAAAAAGCTTGGAGGAATTCTTCTCTTGGAGGAATTCTTCGCCTCGTAATAATTTGTTCTTATTTTGACAAAGTCTTCAGGAATGCTATGATTTTTCTTTAACTATTGCTATTTCTGCTTGTGATAAATATTAAATGTATCGTTTTCTAAAATTTATCTATTTTTGCACTTTATCAATGCACTATAGACATATATCATATAATATTACATGAATAAGAAAATAGTTTTCCAAGATACAAATGTCTTAGCTTAGGATTTCTCCCAGTATTTCAATTAGATTTTTGTAGTCACATTTTACAAAAAAACATATCGATTCTTTAGCCATTGCGGTGGATCCTGTAGTTTCTGTCGGAAAGCTTGGCTCCAAAATATTTTTTCTGTTACAGCACCCCCACGAAGACAGGTGTCATGTCCATGAGTAATTTACAGTAACAATAGTAATAGGTAATTATTTGCGGTTATGCTTATCCGCTTATATGCTTTTTGGTGTATGTATATTAAGTTGCGCATGGTGTGTCCGGAAAGTAATGAGACTGGGTCTGGTGAAAAAATGTTTTTTTTACAATAATTTGATTAGGAGGATTACGCATTTTAAATTATATACATTTACTATTTATATGCGGATTGTTTATTATTACTTGATTTTTTATTATTCTTTTATTTTCTATAATATTGGTGAATTATTTTAATTTTTTCCCCACTGTTAGTCCCTTACTTTCCTACTTACTACTTTCTCCGGTCTGTTTTGATTATTTCATGCTGAATTTTTTTTTTTGGCCATTCAATGAATCTTACGAGTTATGATTTGATATGATTTAGATATTATATGCATGCCAGTGAAATAATGTCATTAATTAATAAGAAATTACATATTTTGCAAATAAGTAGATTTGTCAATCTGTTACAATAACAGGTAATTGTGGGAGACGTAATGTTACGCATTATCACCATAAACTACTACCACAATTTCGGACAATAAATATATTTGTATTTCTATCTCCCTTTTGTTGCATGCCTTTTAGCACCAATTTGGTTTGGATTTTTATTGCCATTATTACTGCGTTTTTCCTTTCTGAGTAAAAGATTTCTGTTTGCTTCAGTCGGGTTATCTTTCATCTATGATATAGCTTATCGTGTTTTTTCATTTTTGTTATTATCCAGTTATTAATCCAAAATGTTTCCTTCCTACTATTCTTCAAATATATTGATTTAATACTCATTTTATGTTTCCGAGGAAAATCTAGTTTTCTTGAATATGAACATATATATATATATATATATATATATATATATATATATATATATATATATATATATATATATATATATATATATATATATATATATATATATATATATATATATATATATATATATATATATATATATATATATATATATATATATATATATATATATATATATATATATATATATATATATATATATATATATATATATATAAAATTAGTAAAAGCTACTTAAAAAGTAGCGAAGGAAATCCCAGTTTGTATTGGGAAATGCTTATGTTTGAATGAGATATACTTACGGATGTGCACGACTTTCGACGGTGCAATGTAAGTTTAAAGGTCCTTTTGCAGTCGACTAACGATCACTATTCATCCATATATCTCAAAAATCAAGCTAATCCTTTTGCAACACAAAATGCCTCCAATTGAGACGACGAATTAAAGCGAAAAAATCAAAAATTAAACAAATTGATCACTTCGGCAAAGCCGTGACATAAATGAAGGCGACATATCGAAATAATTCAAATTTCGAATGCTACCAACATTTAAAATATGATACAATTAGGCTGAGTTTGTTATTAACGAGCCATTAAATCGAAATAAAAATAAATTTGTTTAATTTTTGATTTTTTCGCTTTTTGATCATTCAAATATTAGCATTTCCCGATCCAAGCTGGGATTTCCTTCGCTGCTTATTAAGTAGCTTTTACTAATTTTATTTTAAATAAAAACATCATCCTATAAACGGATTTCTTTACAAAACTTATCAAATATAAAAATATTATACTGTTTTCTACAATGTTTCTTTACATATTTTTAAATATTTTACAATTTTATACTGTTTTACCGTATTTTGATAACATTATACAGCCTTTTTTATAAACTTCTCTGCCAGAAATTAAGATTGAAGTTTCGTCTTTCATTTCATTAAGCATATGGAGTTTTTTTATTTTTATTTCGATTTAATGGCTCGTTAATAACAAACTCAGCCTAATTGTATCATATTTTAATTGTTGGTAGCATTCGAAATTTGAATTATTTCGATATGTCACCTTCATTTATGTCACGGCTTTGCCGAAGTGATCAATTTGTTTAATTTTTGATTTTTTCGCTTTAATTCGTCGTCTCAATTGGAGGCATTTTGTGTTGCACAAGGATTAGCTTGATTTTTGAGATATATGGATGAATAGTGATCGTTAGTCGACTGCAAAAGGACCTTTAAACTTACATTGCACCGTCGAAAGTCGTGCACATCCGTAAGTATATCTCATTCAAACATAAGCATTTCCCAATACAAACTGGGATTTCCTTCGCTGCTTTTTAAGTAGCTTTTACTAATTTTATTTATTATTTTTATTTTTATTTTATATTTTTATTTTTATTTTACTAATTTTATTTATATTTATAACGAGCCATTAAATCTAAATAAAAATAAAGAAACCTCCATATGCTCAATGAAATGAAAGAAGAAACTTTATAATAAAGTTTCTTCTTTCATTTCATTTAGAGTTTATAATAAAGTTTATACAATTGGCTGAGTTGGTAACAAACTCAGCCAATTGTATCATATTTTAAATGTTGGTAGCATTCGAAATTTGAATTATTTCGTAATGTCACTTTCATTTAGAAAACGGCTTTGCCGAAGTGATCAATATTTTAATTTTTTATTTTTTCGCTTAATTCGTCTCAATTGAAGGCATTTTGTGTTGCATAAGGATAAGCCCTATTTATGAGATATATGGATGAATAGTGATCGTTAGTCGACTGCAAAAGGACCTTTAAACTTACATTGCACCGTCGAAAGTCGTGCACATCCGTAAGTATATCTCATTCAAACATAAGCATTTCCCAATACAAACTGGGATTTCCTTCGCTGCTTTTTAAGTAGCTTTTACTAATTTTATTTGAAATAAAAACATCATCCTATAAACGGATTTCTTTACAAACCTTATCATATATATATATATATATATATATATATATATATATATATATATATATATATATATATATATATATATATATATATATATATATATATATATATATATATATATATATATATATATATATATATATATATATATATATATATATATATATATATATATATATATATATATATATATATATATATATATATATATATATATATATATATATATATATATATATATATATATATATATATATATATATATATATATATATATATATATATATATAATATATATATATATATATATATATATATATATATATATATATATATATATATATCAATATATATATATATATATATATATATATATATATATATATATATATATATATATATATATATATATATATATATATATATATATATATATATATATATATATATATATATATTGATATTTTAAGGGTGTAAATTTTTTAAAATTATTTTCAATAATATATAAAATTAGATTCATGAAAAGTTACTTATCTGGGGTCCTGGTGGACCAGAAACATTTAAACGATAGTTAATGTCCTCTTTAAATACTTAGGGCAGCAGCACCTATTTCCGCAATTGATAACTTATGATGTTCTTAGTTATTGCAGCCGAATTACTGTATGCCCTTGGATGTAATAAGTATAGGAGGATGGTTTCTGTAACAGAAATGGATGTTAGTAACTTATTTTAGAAGAAATTATATGACTGAGAATATTTCGACACTAGTCGTATTCATCTCTATGACATTTCATGAATCTAATTTTATATATATATATATATATATATATATATATATATATATATATATACATATATATATATAAATATATATATATATATATATATATATATATATATATATATATATATATATATATATATATATATATATATATATATATATATATATATATATATATATATATATATATATATATATATATATATGTATATATATATATATATATATATATATATATATATATATATATATATATATATATATATATATATATATATATATATATATATATATATATATATATATATATATATATATATATATATATATATATATATATATATATATATATATATATATATATATATATATATATATATATATATATATATATAGTTATATTTGATAAGGTTTGTAAAGAAATCCGTTTATAGGATGATGTTTTTATTTAAAATAAAATTAGTAAAAGCTACTTAAAAAGTAGCGAAGGAAATCCCAGTTTGTATTGGGAAATGCTTATGTTTGAATGAGATATACTTACGGATGTGCACGACTTTCGACGGTGCAATGTAAGTTTAAAGGTCCTTTTGCAGTCGACTAACGATCACTATTCATCCCTATATCTCATAAATAGGGCTTATCCTTATGCAACACAAAATGCCTTCAATTGAGACGAATTAAGCGAAAAAATAAAAAATTAAACTATTGATCACTTCGGCAAAGCCGTTTTCTAAATGAAAGTATGTATATATATATATATATATATATATATATATATATATATATATATATATATATATATATATATATATATATATATATATATATATATATATATATATATATATATATATATATATATATATATATATATATATATATATATATATATATATATATATATATATATATATATATATATATATATATATATATATATATATATATATATATATATATATATATATATATATATATATATATATATATATATCTTATATATAAAAATGAATCGCCGTGCGTTAGTCTCGCAGGATCTCGGAAATGACACGACCGATTTGAATAATTTTTCTTTTATTTTGTTTGGCTTGATTCAGCGGTGGTTTACAAAAAAAAATATTTAGAAAAAACCCAAAGGAACAGCTAAAATGTCGAAAAAATCGAAATTAGTATTTCTAGGAATGGCCACTTCGTATTTCTTTATAACAATAGATTCTATTGTTTGACAGCTACGCCATTCATAATTCATTCCGCGCGACTGTGTGAAATTGTTATTACATTTAACGTCGTTTTTTCTTTTAAAAAAGGTAGTGGGATTGGAGAATAGATTTGTTTACTTTGATCAGCCATTATATAAAGGTAAATAGACTTTGCAGGCTTATATATAACTACAAATTTGGCCTTAGTCTGAGGATTTCAATATTGTTAAGTTCTCAAGGAATGTTCGACAGATTTGAGTGACTGAAAACAATTCCGTGTCTTTTTACAGTGTTCATTATAATGCCGAGGAGAATAGGTAACATAGGTCGTCGAAGTCAGTCAAAAGCGCGGCGATCTACGTCACGTGCAAGCCGCACTGATGACCAGCGAGCGACGGATAATGAAAATAGTCCTATTGGCATTGTCGGAATTATGTTTGAGAGCGACTGAAAATGAACGACAAGCGAATACATTGAGAATGCAACAATTTCGTGCACAACATACACAACGCCAGCAATCACGACAAAATCAACATGACCGATTGCGCCGTCGCAGTGTTCCTGTCAACCTGGAACAAGCGGCATTCCATTACGATCCGGAAATCGATTACGGTGCGGAGAGATCAGTAGCTAGACTTTCACCTTCCCTTCTCCGACAGACTTACTACTTCGCACATCATCCCTCAAACAGTTTTGATGAAAAAACCAGTAGGGCAGTCCCCACCCTAAATAATGTAGTATATTCTGACCTTATATCGTCCCGGTCCCCTGGCTTGGACATCATATTTACAGACAGCTCTAAGGCAGAGGTTAGAAGTTGTGTGGGCGTGGGAATTTTCTACCACAACTGTAGAGTTGTCATGTTGTGGATTTATATTACTAAGTTTACCTTATACACACATTTTAAATTATTTGATTTTGTTTGTATTTCTTTTGATAAATTATTGACCTATTTATCCTTTGCAATATGCTATGATAACCGTGTTAGTCCGCTTTACAATATTTCTCATTTTTGCTTTCATGAGTGTGATTCTTGATTTCTTCCTCTTCTTTGCTATGGTGTGGATTTGAAATTTTAACATCTTAGTCTGCTGTGAACATGCCCTTCAAATGATAAAGCTTTTTTTGTTTTCCTGTCAGGTCCTATAGATCGTAGACCACAGCCGATTTATTTTTAACCGATTTTAAAAAAAGGAGGAGGTTATAAATTCGATCGTATTTTTCTTTAAATGTTTGGGACCTCAGAAATCCGTCATTTATGAATTGCTTTGGAAAATTCTTTTTATTTGAAAGGATGTACTTCCAGATTTATTTATTTATTTATTTATTTATTTATTTGCAGCTGTTATAAAAAACATATACAAAAAAAAACAAGAACACACAGATTAAAAATTAAAACTATAAATAGACAAAGACTATGAAATAAAGCTACAAACGCTGCAAATTAGGGGTATCCTCAGGATATCTCTTATCCTGGTTTTCAGGACAAACCTATTAATTATTGATACATAGGTATATGATTTTAAAAATAAAATAACCAAATCAAATAAATCTTAAAACAAAAAATCCAAATAATCATAATCAAATAAATACACAAATCGAAATAATCAAAATCAAGATATTTAACATCAAATGATATTAAAAGAAAATAACGTAATTACATAAATTTATAATAATCTACATATAATAAATCAAAAATAATCAAAATCAAAATATTTAACATTAAATAATCAGGTTACAAATTAATAAATAAACGAAGACAATAGTAATAATCCAATTAGCAATAGTTATTTTAAAATAAAATCAAATTATGACATCTAAATATCTTCCTTAAATAATAAACTTTTAAAGTGGTCCTTAAATACTGCAATTGATTTCGATCGCAAAGCCATTCCCAACCGTTTCCATACAACCGCAGAATAATACGAAAAGCTGCACTGGAAATGTGTAGTTTTGTGCTTGGGTATTATAGCAAGTTGTTCACGTGCCCGTGTTGAATGGACATGCCGGTTACGGGACCACGTCATAATCGAGTAAAGATATCGCGGCTGTTTATTGCGTAGATTATATATAGATTCGTCACATCTTTATCAAAATTTTGTTCTGATGATGTGATCCATGAGGAATTGAAGGAACTCCTCAAATATTAACATATGAAGTTGAAAATTTACATGTTGGTTCAGCTCCGATGACAATGCATTTTATATAGGAAGCATGCCCTGATTATATACCCAGGATTAGCTCCCGACGAGGGGACTCCTCAGCGGTCAACAGCACAGTCACGAAATTGTGTATATGCATTCAATTATGACAGCCCGATCTAAGTTTCATCAAGACAGGACTGCGGCGCCCAGGGATGGCTTCCAACGAGGGAACTCCTCAACGGTCAACAGCACAGACACGAAATTTTGTATACGCATTTAATAATAATAGCCTGTTCTACCTTTCACCATGACATGGCTGATGCACTTATTAAAAAAAATAACTCAGTTATTTTTGTTAACATTTTGTTTATTACCTGCAACTTTGCATTACAAAGATCTAGGGGCTAATTTTCTTGAGAAAAAATACGCTTTCTTTGATATGAAATATGGTCGTAGCTATACCGTACCACCCACGCTATACTTAATCCGTTTTCACCGTAAACATGGAATCGTCCATCGATTAAGACTTCTCCTCCGAAGAACAAATATGAGGGGCTAAACGTCGTCGTCATACCGGTTGTGTTCAAGGCATGTTATACAAGTGGTACCTACTTTTAATTCCTTCCATGACCTGATTTTTTCGCTTACTGTCCTTTACACTTTTTTTCGCGTGTCCTTTCAGCAGTTTCATGTATATCACCTACGGTCTTTTTTCCATAATGTTTTATTCTATCTATCTTCTTATATCATATAAATAAAAATGAATCGCCGTGCGTTAGTCTCGCAAGATCTCGAAAATGACTCGACCGATTTGAATGATTATTCTTTTGTTTTGTTTGTCTTGATTCAGGGGTGGTTTAAAAAAAATATTTAAGAAAAATTAAAAGAAACAACTGAAAATCGAAAATATCGAAATTGGTCTTTTTGGGAAATAAGCCCCTTTCAATAGATGGCGTTCGCGGCGATCCTATTGTTTGACAGCTGCGCCATCCATAACTGTTATTCATTGCGTGCGTTTGTGTAAAATTTCAAAAAGTCGAAAAAGTCAAAAAAGTCAAAAGAGTCAAAAAAGTCAAAAAAGTCAAAAAAGTTGAAAAAGTCGAAAACGTAGAAAAAGTCGAAAAAATCGGAAAAGTCGAAAAGTTGAAAAGTCGGAAAAGTCCAAAAAGTCGAAAAATGCAAAAAAGTCGGAAAAGTCGAAGAAGCATTATTATTTTATCATTCATATTATATCATTATTAAATACATTGAATTTATTTTAATTATAAAACGATTGTCATTTAATCACCGAACGAAACTCAAACCGTACACGATTCGGCCATATTATAGATTTCAATGAATTGGATTTGGAAGGTTGATATAATCAATAA